>JAEOAD010001085.1:0-104703 GCA_036365145.1 Orientallactaga sibirica
ACACAGTACTCTGTGAAATAAGGCTGTTCTGTTCCTCAAGAAATGAGTGGCTTTTCTTCCGAAGAATCTTCAGTGCAGCTAGATCAAACTTTCCTAGTTTGTGTAATCTAACAAGATGTACAATTTAGTAGATTAACCACATTTCTAACGTAGTTTGTTTAGGAAAACAAACACCTTCATTGCCAAAACACAGTACTGTGTGAAATAAGGCTGTTCTGTTCTGCAAATGAGTTGCTTTCTTACAAAGAGTCTTCAGTGCAGCAAGATCAAACTTTCCTAGTTTGCGTAATCTAACACGATGTACAATTTAGTAGAGTAATCACATTTCTAACGTAGTTTGTTTAGAAAACAAACGCCTTCATTGCCGAACACAGTACTCTGTGAAATAAGGCTGTTCTGTTCCAGAAATGAGTGGCTTTCTTACGAAGAATCTTCAGTGCAGCTAGATCAAACTTTCATAGTTTGTGTAATCTAACAAGATGTACAACTTAAAAGACTACCATCATTCTAAAGTAGTTTCTTTTGAAAACAAACACCTTTCATTGCCAAACACAGTAGTGTGTGAAATAAGGCTGTTCTGTTCCCCAAATGAGTTGCTTTGTTACGAAGAGTCTTCAGTGCAGCAAGATCAAACTTTCCTAGTTTGTGTAATCTAACAAGATGTACAACGTAGTAGATTAACCACATTTTAACGTAGTTTGTTTAGAAAACAAACACCTCCATTGCCGAACACAGTACTGTGTGAAATAAGCCAGTTCTGTTCTGTAAATGAGTTGCTTTCTTTGAAGAGTCTTCAGTGCAGCAAGATCAAACTTTCCTAGTTTGTGTAATCTAACAAGATGTACAACTTAATAGACTACCATCATTTCTAAAAGTAGTTTGTTCAGAAAATAAACTCATTCGTTTGCCGTAACACAGTACTGTGTGAATAAGGCTCTTTCTGTCCCCAAATCAGTTGCTTTTCTTACAAACTGTCTTCAGTGCAGCAAGATCAAACTTTCCTAGTTTGCTTAATCTAACAAGATATACAATTTAGTAGAATAACCACAGTTCTGACGTAGTTTGTTCAGAAAACAAACGCCTTCATTGCTGAACACAGTACTGTGTGAAATAAGGCTGTTCTGTTCCTGGAATGAGTGGCTTTCTTACGAAGAGTCTTCAGTGCAGCTAGATCAAACTTTCCTAGTTTGTGTAATCTAACAAGATGTACAACTTAGTAGATTACCATCATTTCTAACGTAGTTTGTTTAGAAAATAAACTCATTCGTTGCCGAACACAGTACTGTGTGAATAAGCTAGTTCTGTTCCCCAAATCAGTAGATTTCTTAGAACTGTCTTCAGTGCAGCAAGATCAAACTTACCTAGTTTGCTTAATCTATGAAGATGTACAATTTAGTAGAATAACCACAGTTCTAACGTAGTTTGTTTAGAAAACAAACAATCTTCATTGCTGAACACAGTACTGTGTGAAATAAGGCTGTTCTGTTCCAAGAAATGAGTGGCTTTCTTTACGAAGAATCTTCAGTGCAGCTAGATCAAACTGTCCTAGTTTGTGTAATCTAACAAGGTGTACAATTTAGTAGATTAACCACATTTTCTAACGTAGTTTGTTTAGAAAACAAACACCTCCATTGCCTAACACAGTACTGTGTGAAATAAGCCAGTTCTGTTCTGTAAATGAGTTGCTTTCTACGAAGAGTCTTCAGTGCAGCAAGATCAAACTTTCCTAGTTTGTGTAATCTAACAAGATGTACAACTTAGTAGATTAACCACATTTCTAACGTAGTTTGTTTAGAAAACAAACGCCTTCATTGCCGAACACAGTACTGTGTGAAATAAGGCTGTTCTGTTCTTCAAATGAGTTGCTTTCTTACGAAGAGTCTTCAGTGCAGCAAGATCAAACTTTCCTAGTTTGTTTAATCTAACAAGATGTACAATTTAGTAGATTAACCACATTTAACGTAGTTTGTTTAGAAAACAAACGCCTTCATTGCCGAACACAGTACTGTGTGAAATAAGGCTGTTCTGTTCCGCAAATGAGTGGCTTTCTCACGAAGAGTCTTCAGTGCAGCAAGATCAAACTTTTCTAGTTTGTGTAATCTAACAAGATGTACAATTTTAGTAGATTAACCACATTTCTAACGTAGTTTGTTTTAAAAAACAAACACCTTCATTGCCGAACACAGTACTGTGTGAAATAAGCTAGTTCTGTTCTGCTAAATGAGTTGCTTTCTTACGAAGAGTCTTCAGTGCAGCAAGATCAAACTTTCCTAGGTTGTGTAATCTAACAAGATGTACAACTTAGTAGATTAATCACATTTCTAACGCAGTTTGTTTAGAAAACAAACGCCTTCATTGCTTAACACAGTACTCTGAAATAAGGCTGTTCTGTTCCTAAAATGAGTGGCTTTCTTATGAAGAATCTTCAGTGCAGCTAGATCAAACTTTCCTAGTTTGTGTAATCTAACAAGATGTACAACGTAGTAGATTAACCACATTTCTAACGTAGTTTGTTTAGAAAACAAACACCTTCATTGCCGAACACAGTACTGTGTGAAATAAGGCTGTTCTGTTCTGCGAAATGAGTGGCTTTCTTACTAAGAGTCTTCAGTGCAGCAAGATCAAACTTTACTAGTTTGTGTAATCTAACAAGGTGTACAATTTAGTAGATTAACCACATTTCTAACGTAGTTTGTTTAGAAAACAAACACCTTCATTTCCAACACAGTACTGTGTGAAATAAGCCAGTTCTGTTCTGCAAATGAGTTGCTTTCTTTACGAAGAGTCTTCAGTGCAGCAAGATCAAACTTTCCTGGTTTGTGTAATCTAACAAGATGTACAACTTAGTTGATTAACCGCATTTCTAACGTAGTTTGTTTAGAAAACAAACGCCTTCATTGCCGAACACAGTACTGTGTAAATAAGGCTGTACTGTTCCGCAAATGAGTGGCTTTCTTACGAAGAGTCTTCAGTGCAGCAAGATCAAACTTTCCTAGTTTGTGTAATCTAACAAGATGTACAACTTAGTAGATTAACCACATTTCTAACGTAGTTTGTTTAGAAAACAAACGCTTCATTCATTGCCGAACACAGTATTGTGTGAAATAAGGCTGTTCTGTTCTAAATGAGTGGATTTCTTACGAAGAATCTTCAGTGCAGCAAGATCAAACTTTCCTAGTTTGTGTAATCTAACAAGGTGTACAATTTAGTAGATTAACCACATTTCTAATGTAGTTTGTTTAGAAAACAAACGCCTTCATTGCCGAACACAGTACTGTGTGAAATAAGGCTGTTCTGTTCTGCAAATGAATGGCTTTCTTACAAAGAGTCTTCAGTGCAGCAAGATCAAACTTTCCTAGTTTGTTTAATCTAACAAGATGTACAATTTAGTAGATTAACCACATTTCTAACGTAGTTTGTTTAGAAAACAAACGCTTCATTGCCGAACAACACAGTACTGTGTGAAATAAGGCTGTTCTGTTCTGCAAATGAGTGGCTTTTTACGAAGAGTCTTCAGTGCAGCAAGATCAAACTTTCCTTGTTTGTGTAATCTAACAAGGTGTACAATTTAGTAGATTAACCACATTTCTAACGTAGTTTGTTTAGAAAACAAACACCTTCATTGCCAAACACAGTACTGTGTGAAATAAGGCTGTTCTGTTCTGCAAATGAGTTGCTTTCTTACGAAGAGTCTTCAGTGCAGCAAGATCAAACTTTCCTGGTTTGTGTAATCTAACAAGATGTACAACTTAGTAGATTAACCACATTTCTAACGTAGTTTGTTTAGAAAAACAAACACCTTCATTGCCGAACACAGTACTGTGTAAATAAGGCTGTTCTGTTCACTAAATGAGTGGCTTTCTTACGAAGAGTCTTCAGTGCAGCTAGATCAAACTTTCCTAGTTTGTGTAATCTAACAAGGTGTACAATTTAGTAGATTAACCACATTTCTAACGTAGTTTGTTTAGAAAACAAACACCTTCATTGCCGAACTCAGTACTGTGTGAAATAAGCCAGTTCTGTTCTGGAAATGAGTTGCTTTCTTACGAAGAGTCTTCAGTTCAGCAAGATCAAACTTTCCTGGTTTGTGTACTCTAACAAGATGTACAACTTAGTAGATTAACCACATTTCTAACGTAGTTTGTTTAGAAAACAAGCGCCTTCATTGCCAAACACAGTACTGTGTGAAATAAGGCTGTTCTGTTCTGCAAATGAGTTGCTTTCTTACGAAGAGTCTTCAGTGCAGCAAGATCAAACTTTCCTAGTTTGCGTAATCTAACAAGATGTACAATTTGGTAGATTAATCACATTTCTAACGTAGTTTGTTTAGAAAACAAACGCCTTCATTGCCGAACACAGTACTGTGTCAAATAAGGCTGTTCTGTTCCCCAAATGAGTGGCTTTCTTACGAAGAGTCTTCAGTGCAGCTAGATCAAACTTTCCTAGTTTGTGTAATCTAACAAGGTGTACAATTTAGTAGATTAACTACATTTCTCACGTAGTTTGTTTAGAAAACAAACACCTTCATTGCCGAACTCAGTACTCTGTGACATAAGGCTGTTCTGTTCTGAAAATGAGTTGCTTTCTTACGAAGAGTCTTCAGTGCAGCAAGATCAAACTTTACTGGTTTGTGTAAACTAACAAGATGTACAACTTAGTAGATTAACCACATTTCTAACGTAGTTTGTTTAGAAAACAAACGCCTTCATTGCCGAACACAGTACTGTGTGAAATAAGCCTGTTCTATTCCCCAAATGAGTTGCTTTCTTACGAAGAGTCTTCAGTGCAGCAAGATCAAACTTTCCTAGTTTGTGTAATCTAACAAGGTGTACAATTTAGTAGATTAACGACATTTCTAACGTAGTTTGTTTAGAAAACAAACGCTTTCATTGCCGAACACAGTACTGTGTGAAATAAGTCTGTTCTGTTACGCAAATGAGTGGCTTTCTTACGAAGAGTCTTCAGTGCAGCAAGATCAAACTTTCCTAGTTTGTGTAATCTAACAAGGTGTACAATTTAGTAGATTAACCACATTTCTAACGTAGTTTATTTAGAAAAAACAAACGCCTTCATTGCCGAACACAGTACTGTGTGAAATAAGTCAGTTCTGTTCTGCAAATGAGTTGCTTTCTTACGAAGAGACTTCAGTGCAGCAAGATCAAACTTTCCTAGTTTGTGTAATCTAACAAGATGTACAACTTAGTAGATTAACCACATTTCTAACGTAGTTGTTTAGAAAACAAACGCCTTCATTGCCAAACACCGTACTGTGTGAAATAAGGCTGTTCTTTCCGCAAATGAGTGGCTTTCTTACGAAGAGTCTTCAGTGCAGCAAGATCAAACTTTCCTAGTTTGTGCAATCTAACAAGATGTACAATTTAGTAGATTAACCACATTTCTAACGTAGTTTGTTTAGAAAACAAAACACCTTCATTGCCGAACACAGTACTGTGTGAAATAAGCCAGTTCTGTTCTGGAAATGAGTTGCTTTCTTACGAAGAGTCTTCAGTGCAGCAAGATCAAACTTTCCTAGTTTGTGTAATCTAACAAGATGTACAACTTAGTAGATTAACCACATTTCTAACGTAGTTTGTTTACAAAACAAACGCCTTCATTGCCGAACACAGTACTGTGTGAAATAAGGCTGTTCTGTTCTGCAAATGAGTTGCTTTCTTACGAAGAGTCTTCAGTGCAGCAAGATCAAACTTTCCTAGTTTGCGTAATCTAACAAGATGTACACCTTAGGAGATTAATCAAATTTCTAAAGTAGTTTGTTTAGAAAACAAACAACTTCATTGCCGAACACAGTACTGTGTGAAATAAGCCAGTTCTGTTCTGCAAATGAGTGGCTTTCTTACGAAGAATCTTCAGTGCAGCTAGATCAAACTTTCCTAGTTTGTGTAATCTAACAAGGTGTACAATTTAGTAGATTAACCACATTTCTAACGTAGTTTGTTTAGAAAACAAACACCTTCAATGCCGAACACAGTACTGTGTTAAATAAGCCAGTTCTGTTCTGCAAATGAGTTGCTTTCTTACGAAGAGTCTTCAGTGCAGCAAGATCAAACTTTCCTGGTTTGTGTAATCTAACAAGATGTACAATTTAGTAGATTAACCGCATTTCTAACGTAGTTTGTTTAGAAAACAAACGCCTTCATTGCCGAACACAGTACTGTGTAAATAAGGCTGTTCTGTTCCCCAAATGAGTTGCTTTCTTACGAAGAGTCTTCAGTGCAGCAAGATCAAACTTTCCTAGTTTGTGTAATCTAACAAGATGTACAATTTAGTAGATTAATCACATTTCTAACGTAGTTTGTTTAGAAAACAAACGCCTTCATTGCCGAACACAGTACTCTGTGAAACAAGGCTGTTCTGTTCCGCAAATGAGTGGCTTTCTTACGAAGAATCTTCAGTGCAGCTAGATCAAACTTTCCTAGTTTGTGTAATCTAACAAGATGTACAACTTAATACACTACCATCATTTCTAAAGTAGGTTGTTCAGAAAACAAACGCATTCATTGCAAGTCGTGAACACAGTACTGTGTGAATAAGGCTCTTCTGTTCTGCAAATGAGTTGCTTTCTTACGAAGAGTCTTCAGTGCAGCAAGATCAAACTTTCCTCGTTTGTGTAATCTAACAAGATGTACACCTTAGTAGATTAATCACATTTCTAACGTAGTTTGTTTAGAAAACAAACACCTTCATTGCCTGAACACAGTACTGTGTGAAATAAGGCTGTTCTGTTCTGCAAATGAGTTACTTTCTTACGAAGAGTCTTCATTGCAGCAAGATCAAACTTTCCTAGTTTGTGTAATCTAACAAGATGTACACCTTAGCAGATTAATCACATTTCTAACGTAGTTTGTTTAGAAAACAAACACCTTCATTGCCGAACACAGTACTCTGTGAAATAAGGCTGTTCTGTTCCGCAAATGAGTGGCTTTCTTACGAAGAATCTTCAGTGCAGCTAGATCAAACTTTCCTAGTTTGTGTAATCTAACAAGATGTACAATTTAGTAGATTAACCACATTTCTAACGTAGTTTGTTTAGAAAACAAACACCTTCATTGCCGAACACAGTACTGTGTGAAATAAGGCTGTTCTGTTCTGCAAATGAGTTGCTTTCTTACGAAGAGTCTTCAGTGCAGCAAGATCAAACTTTCCTAGTTTGCGTAATCTAACAAGATGTACAACTTAGTAGATTAATCACATTTCTAACGTAGTTTGTTTAGAAAACAAACGCCTTCATTGCCGAACACAGTACTCTGTGAAATAAGGCTGTTCTGTTCCGCAAATGAGTGGCTTTCTTTACTAAGAATCTTCAGTGCAGCAAGATCAAACTTTCCTAGTTTGTGTAATCTAACAAGGTGTACAATTTAGTAGATTAACCACATTTCTAACGTAGTTTGTTTAGAAAACAAACACCTTCATTGCCGAACACAGTACTGTGTGAAATAAGCCAGTTCTGTTCTGCAAATGAGTTGCTTTCTTACGAAGAGTCTTCAGTGCAGCAAGATCAAACTTTCCTAGTTTGTGTAATCTAACAAGATGTACAACTTAAAAGACTACCATCATTCTAAAGTAGTTTGTTTAGAAAACAAACACCTTCATTGCCGAACACAGTAGTGTGTGAAATAAGGCTGTTCTGTTCCCCAAATGAGTTGCTTTCTTACGAAGAGTCTTCAGTGCAGCAAGATCAAACTTTCCTAGTTTGTGTAATCTAACAAGGTGTACAATTTAGTAGATTAACCACATTTCTAACGTAGTTTGTTTAGAAAACAAACACCTTCAATCTCGAACACAGTACTGTGTTAAATAAGGCCAGTTCTGTTCTGCAAAGAGTTGCTTTCTTACGAAGAGTCTTCAGTGCAGCAAGATCAAACTTTCCTGGTTTGTGTAATCTAACAAGATGTACAATTTAGTAGATTAACGGCATTTCTTGTTTAGTTTGTTTAGAAAACAAACGCCTTCATTGCCGAACACAGTACTGTGTAAATAAGGCTGTTCTGTTCCCCAAATGAGTTGCTTTCTTTACGAAGAGTCTTCAGTGCAGCAAGATCAAAGCTTTCCTAGTTTGCGTAATCTAACAAGATGTACAATTTAGTAGATTAATCACATTTCTAACGTAGTTTGTTTAGAAAACAAACGCCTTCATTGCCGAACACAGTACTCTGTGAAACAAGGCTGTTCTGTTCTGCAAATGAGTGGCTTTCTTACGAAGAGTCTTCAGTGCAGCAAGATCAAACTTTCCTAGTTTGTGTAATCTAACAAGATGTACAACTTAGTAGATTAACCATCATTTCTAAAGTAGTTTGTTTAGAAAACAAACGCATTCATTGCCTAACACAGTACTGTGTGAATAAGGCTCTTATGTTCTGCAAATGAGTTGCTTTCTTACGAAGAGTCTTCAGTGCAGCAAGATCAAACTTTCCTAGTTTGTGTAATCTAACAAGATGTACAACTTAGTATATTAATCACATTTCTAACGTAGTTTGTTTAGAAAACAAACACCTTCATTGCCGAACACAGTACTGTGTGAAATAAGGCTCTTCTGTTCTGCAAATGAGTTGCTTTCTTACGAAGAGTCTTCAGTGCAGCAAGATCAAACTTTCCTAGTTTGCGTAATCTAACAAGATGTACACCTTAGCAGATTAATCACATTTCTAACGTAGTTTGTTTAGAAAACAAACACCTTCATTGCCGAACACAGTACTCTGTGAAATAAGGCTGTTCTGTTCAGCAAATGAGTGGCTTTCTTACGAAGAATCTTCAGTGCAGCTAGATCAAACTTTCCTAGTTTGTGTAATCTAACAAGATGTACAATTTAGTAGATTAACCACATTTCTAACGTAGTTTGTTTAGAAAACAAACACCTTCATTGCCGAACACAGTACTGTGTGAAATAAGGCTGTTCTGTTCTGCAAATGAGTTGCTTTCTTACGAAGAGTCTTCAGTGCAGCAAGATCAAACTTTCCTAGTTTGCGTAATCTAACACGATGTACAACTTAGTAGATTAATCACATTTCTAACGCAGTTTGTTTAGAAAACAAACGCCTTCATTGCCGAACACAGTACTCTGTGAAATAAGGCTGTTCTGTGTTCAAATGAGTGGCTTTCTTACGAAGAATCTTCAGTGCATCAAGATCAAACTTTCCTAGTTTGTGTAATCTAACAAGGTGTACAATTTAGTAGATTAACCACATTTCTAACGTAGTTTGTTTAGAAAACAAACACCTTCATTGCCGAACACAGTACTGTGTGAAATAAGCCAGTTCTGTTCTGCAAATGAGTTGCTTTCTTACGAAGAGTCTTCAGTGCAGCAAGATCAAACTTTCCTAGTTTGTGTAATCTAACAAGATGTACAACTTAAAAGACTACCATCATTCTAAAGTAGTTTGTTTAGAAAACAAACACCTTCATTGCCGAACACAGTAGTGTGTGAAATAAGGCTGTTCTGTTCCCCAAATGAGTTGCTTTCTTACGAAGAGTCTTCAGTGCAGCAAGATCAAACTTTCCTAGTTTGTGTAATCTAACAAGATGTACAACGTAGTAGATTAACCACATTTCTAACGTAGTTTGTTTAGAAAACAAACGCCTTCATTGCCGAACACAGTACTGTGTGAAATAAGGCTGTTCTGTTCCGCAAATGAGTGGCTTTCTTACGAAGAGTCTTCAGTGCAGCTAGATCAAACTTTCCTAGTTTGTGTAATCTAACAAGATGTACAACTTAATAGACTACCATCATTTCTAAAGTAGTTTGTTCAGAAAATAAACTCATTCATTTTAACACAGTACTGTGTGTGAATAAGGCTCTTCTGTTCCCCAAATCAGTTGCTTTCTTACGAACTGTCTTCAGTGCAGCAAGATCAAACTTTCCTAGTTTGCTTAATCTAACAAGATGTACAATTTAGTAGAATAACCACAGTTCTGACGTAGTTTGTTCAGAAAACAAACGCCTTCATTGCTGAACACAGTACTGTGTGAAATAAGGCTGTTCTGTTCTCAAATGAGTTGCTTTTTCACGAAGAGTCTTCAGTGCAGCAAGATCAAACTTTCCTAGTTTGTGTAATCTAACAAGATGTACAACTTAGTAGATTAACCACATTTCTAACGTAGTTTGTTTAGAAAACAAACGCCTTCATTGCGAACACAGTACTGTGTGAAATAAGGCTGTTCTGTTCCCCAAATGAGTTGCTTTCTTTACGAAGAGTCTTCAGTGCAGCAAGATCAAACGTTCCTAGTTTGTTTAATCTAACAAGATGTACAATTTAGTAGATTAACCACATTTCTAACGTAGTTTGTTTAGAAAACAAACGCCTTCATTGCCAAACACAGTACTGTGTGAAATAAGGCTGTTCTGTTCCGCAAATGAGTGGCTTTCTTACGAAGAGTCTTCAGTGCAGCAAGATCAAACTTTCCTAGTTTGTGTAATCTAACAAGGTGTACAATTTAGTAGATTAACCACATTTCTAACGTAGTTTGTTTAGAAAACAAACACCTTCATTGCCGAACACAGTACTGTGTGAAATAAGCGAGTTCTGTTCTGCAAATGAGTTGCTTTCTTACGAAGAGTCTTCAGTGCAGCAAGATCAAACTTTCCTAGTTTGCGTAATCTAACAAGATGTACAACTTAGTAGATTAATCACATTTCTAACGTAGTTTGTTTAGAAAACAAACGCCTTCATTGCCGAACACAGTACTCTGTGAAATAAGGCTGTTCTGTTCCGCAAATGAGTGGCTTTCTTACGAAGAATCTTCAGTGCAGCTAGATCTAACTTTCCTAGTTTGTGTAATCTAACAAGATGTACAACTTAGTAGATTAACCACATTTCTAACGTAGTTTGTTTAGAAAACAAACGCCTTCATTGCCGAACACAGTACTGTGTGAAATAAGGCTGTTCTGTTCTAAATCAGTGGCTTTCTTACGAAGAGTCTTCAGTGCAGCAAGATCAAACTTTCCTAGTTTGTGTAATCTAACAAGATGTACAACTTAATAGACTACCATCATTTCTGAAGTAGTTTGTTCAGAAAATAAACTCATTCGTTGCCGAACACAGTACTGTGTGAATAAGGCTCTTCTGTCCCCAAATCAGTTGCTTTCTTACGAACTGTCTTCAGTGCAGCAAGATCAAACTTTCCTAGTTTGCTTAATCTAACAAGATGTACAATTTAGTAGAATAACCACAGTTCTGACGTAGTTTGTTCAGAAAACAAACGCCTTCATTGCTGAACACAGTACTGTGTGAAATAAGGCTGTTCTGTTCCGCAAATGAGTGGCTTTCTACGAAGAGTCTTCAGTGCAGCTAGATCAAACTTTCCTAGTTTGTGTAATCTAACAAGATGTACAACTTAATAGACTACCATCATTTCTAAAGTAGTTTGTTCAGAAAATAAACTCATTCATTGCCGAACACAGTACTGTGTGAATAAGGCTCTTCTGTCCCCAAATCAGTTGATTTCTTAAGAACTGTCTTCAGTGCAGCAAGATCAAACTTACCTAGTTTGCTTAATCTATGAAGATGTACAATTTAGTAGAATAACCACAGTTCTAACGTAGTTTGTTCAGAAAACAAACGCCTTCATTGCTGAACACAGTACTGTGTGAAATAAGGCTGTTCTGTTCAAGAAATGAGTGGCTTTCTTACGAAGAATCTTCAGTGCAGCTAGATCAAACTTTCCTAGTGTGTGTAATCTAACAAGGTGTACAATTTAGTAGATTAACCACATTTCTAACGTAGTTTGTTTAGGAAACAAACACCTTCATTGCCGAACACAGTACTGTGTGAAATAAGCCAGTTCTGTTCTGCAAATGAGTTGCTTTCTTACGAAGAGTCTTCAGTGCAGCAAGATCAAACTTTCCTAGTTTGTGTAATCTAACAAGATGTACAACTTAGTAGATTAACCACATTTCTAACGTAGTTTGTTTAGAAAACAAACGCCTTCATTGCCGAACACAGTACTGTGTGAAATAAGGCTGTTCTGTTCCCCAAATGAGTTGCTTTCTTACGAAGAGTCTTCAGTGCAGCAAGATCAAACGTTCCTAGTTTGTTTAATCTAACAAGATGTACAATTTAGTAGATTAACCACATTTCTAACGGAGTTTGTTTAAAAAAACAAACGCCTTCATTGCCGAACACAGTACTGTGTGAAATAAGGCTGTTCTGTTCCGCAAATGAGTGGCTTTCTTTACGAAGAGTCTTCAGTGCAGCAAGATCAAACTTTCCTACTTTGTGTAATCTAACAAGGTGTACAATTTAGTAGATTAACCACATTTCTAACGTAGTTTGTTTAGAAAACAAACACCTTCATTGCCGAACACAGTACTGTGTGAAATAAGCGAGTTCTGTTCTCCAAATGAGTGGCTTTCTTTACGAAGAGTCTTCAGTGCAGCAAGATCAAACTTTCCTAGTTTGTGTAATCTAACAAGATGTACAACTTAATAGATTAACCATCATTTCTAAAGTAGGTTGTTCAGAAAAACAAACGCATTCATTGCCGAACACAGTACTGTGTGAAATAAGGCTCTTCTGTTCTGCAAATGAGTTGCTTTCTTATGAAGAGTCTTCAGTGCAGCAAGATCAAACTTTCCTAGTTTGCGTAATCTAACAAGATGTACACCTTAGCAGATTAATCACATTTCTAACGTAGTTTGTTTAGAAAACAAACACCTTCATTGCCGAACACAGTACTGTGTGAAATAAGGCTCTTCTGTTCTGCAAATGAGTTACTTTCTTACGAAGAGTCTTCATTGCAGCAAGATCAAACTTTCCTAGTTTGCGTAATCTAACAAGATGTACACCTTAGTAGATTAATCACATTTCTAACGTAGTTTGTTTAGAAAACAAACACCTTCATTGCCGAACACAGTACTCTGTGAAATAAGGCTGTTCTGTTCCACAAATGAGTGGCTTTCTTACGAAGAATCTTCAGTGCAGCTAGATCAAACTTTCCTAGTTTGTGTAATCTAACAAGATGTACAATTTAGTAGATTAACCACATTTCTAACGTAGTTTGTTTAGAAAACAAACACCTTCATTGCCGAACACAGTACTCTGTGAAATAAGGCTGTTCTGTTCCTTCAAGAAAATGAGTGGCTTTCTTACGAAGAATCTTCAGTGCAGCTAGATCAAACTTTCCTAGTTTGTGTAATCTAACAAGGTGTACAATTTAGTAGATTAACCACATTTCTAACGTAGTTTGTTTAGAACACAAACACCTTCATTGCCGAACACAGTACTGTGTGAAATAGGCCAGTTCTGTTCTGCAAATGAGTTGCTTTCTTACGAAGAGTCGTCAGTGCAGCAAGATCAAACTTTCCTGGTTTGTGTAATCTAACAAGATGTATAACTTAGCAGATTAACCGCATTTCTAACGTGGTTTGTTTAGAAAACAAACGCCTTCATTGCCGAACACAGTACTGTGTAAATAAGGCTGTTCTGTTCCCCAAATGATTTGCTTTATTACGAAGAGTCTTCAGTGCAGCAAGATCAAACTTTCCTAGTTTGTGTAATCTAACAAGATGTACAACTTAAAAGACTACCATCATTCTAAAGTAGTTTGTTTAGAAAACAAACACCTTCATTGCCAAACACAGTAGTGTGTGAAATAAGGCTGTTCTGTTCCCCAAATGAGTTGCTTTCTTACGAAGAGTCTTCAGTGCAGCAAGATCAAACTTTCCTAGTTTGTGTAATCTAACAAGACGTACAACGTAGTAGATTAACCACATTTCTAACGTAGTTTGTTTAGAAAACAAACGCCTTCATTGCCGAACACAGTACTGTGTGAAATAAGTCAGTTCTGTTCTGCAAATGAGTTGCTTTCTTACGAAGAGTCTTCAGTGTAGCAAGATCAAACTTTCCTAGTTTGCGTAATCTAACAAGATGTACAACTTAGTAGATTAACCACATTTCTAACGTAGTTTGTTTACAAAACAAACGCCTTCATTGCCGAACACAGTACTGTGTGAAATAAGGCTGTTCTGTTCTGCAAATGAGTTGCTTTCTTACGAAGAGTCTTCAGTGCAGCAAGATCAAACTTTCCTAGTTTGCGTAATCTAACAAGATGTACACCTTAGGAGATTAATCAAATTTCTAAAGTAGTTTGTTTAGAAAACAAACAACTTCATTGCCGAACACAGTACTGTGTGAAATAAGCCAGTTCTGTTCTGCAAATGAGTGGCTTTCTTACGAAGAATCTTCAGTGCAGCTAGATCAAACTTTCCTAGTTTGTGTAATCTAACAAGGTGTACAATTTAGTAGATTAACCACATTTCTAACGTAGTTTGTTTAGAAAACAAGCACCTTCAATGCCGAACACAGTACTGTGTTAAATAAGCCAGTTCTGTTCTGCAAAAGAGTTGCTTTCTTACGAAGAGTCTTCAGTGCAGCAAGATCAAACTTTCCTGGTTTGTGTAATCTAACAAGATGTACAATTTAGTAGATTAACGGCATTTCTATCGTAGTTTGTTTAGAAAACAAACGCCTTCATTGCCGAACACAGTACTGTGTAAATAAGGCTGTTCTGTTCCCCAAATGAGTTGCTTTCTTACGAAGAGTCTTCAGTGCAGCAAGATCAAGCTTTCCTAGTTTGCGTAATCTAACAAGATGTACAATTTCGTAGATTAATCACATTTCTAACGTAGTTTGTTTAGAAAACAAACGCCTTCATTGCCGAACACAGTACTCTGTGAAACAAGGCTGTTGTGTTCAGAAAGGAGTGGCTTTCTTTACGAAGAGTCTTCAGTGCAGCTAGATCAAACTTTCCTAGTTTGTGTAATCTAACAAGATGTACAACTTAATAGAGTACCATCATTTCTAAAGTAGGTTGTTCAGAAAACAAACGCATTCGTTGCCGTACACAGTACTGTGTGAATAAGGCTCTTCTGTTCTGCAAATGAGTTGCTTTCTTACGAAGAGTCTTCAGTGCAGCAAGATCAAACTTTCCTAGTTTGCGTAATCTAACAAGATGTACACCTTAGCAGATTAATCACATTTCTAACGTAGTTTGTTTAGAAAACAAACACCTTCATTGCTGAACACAGTACTGTGTGAAATAAGGCTCTTCTGTTCTGCAAATGAGTTACTTTCTTACGAAGAGTCTTCATTGCAGCAAGATCAAACTTTCCTAGTTTGCGTAATCTAACAAGATGTACACCTTAGCAGATTAATCACATTTCTAACGTAGTTTGTTTAGAAAACAAACACCTTCATTGCCGAACACAGTACTCTGTGAAATAAGGCTGTTCTGTTCCGCAAATGAGTGGCTTTCTTACGAAGAATCTTCAGTGCAGCTAGATCAAACTTTCCTAGTTTGTGTAATCTAACAAGATGTACAATTTAGTAGATTAACCACATTTCTAACGTAGTTTGTTTAGAAAACAAACACCTTCATTGCCGAACACAGTACTGTGTGAAATAAGGCTGTTCTGTTCTGCAAATGAGTTGCTTTCTTACAAAGAGTCTTCAGTGCAGCAAGATCAAACTTTCCTAGTTTGCGTAATCTAACACGATGTACAATTTAGTAGAGTAATCACATTTCTAACCCAGTTTGTTTAGAAAACAAACGCCTTCATTGCCGAACACAGTACTCTGTGAAATAAGGCTGTTCTGTTCCGCAAATGAGTGGCTTTCTTACGAAGAATCTTCAGTGCAGCTAGATCAAACTTTCATAGTTTGTGTAATCTAACAAGATGTACAACTTAAAAGACTACCATCATTCTAAAGTAGTTTCTTTAGAAAACAAACACCTTCATTGCCAAACACAGTAGTGTGTGAAATAAGGCTGTTCTGTTCCCCAAATGAGTTGCTTTGTTACGAAGAGTCTTCAGTGCAGCAAGATCAAACTTTCCTAGTTTGTGTAATCTAACAAGATGTACAACGTAGTAGATTAACCACATTTCTAACGTAGTTTGTTTAGAAAACAAACACCTCCATTGCCGAACACAGTACTGTGTGAAATAAGCCAGTTCTGTTCTGTAAATGAGTTGCTTTCTTACGAAGAGTCTTCAGTGCAGCAAGATCAAACTTTCCTAGTTTGTGTAATCTAACAAGATGTACAACTTAATAGACTACCATCATTTCTAAAGTAGTTTGTTCAGAAAATAAACTCATTCGTTGCCGAACACAGTACTGTGTGAATAAGGCTCTTCTGTCCCCCAAATCAGTTGCTTTCTTACAAACTGTCTTCAGTGCAGCAAGATCAAACTTTCCTAGTTTGCTTAATCTAACAAGATATACAATTTAGTAGAATAACCACAGTTCTGACGTAGTTTGTTCAGAAAACAAACGCCTTCATTGCTGAACACAGTACTGTGTGAAATAAGGCTGTTCTGTTCCGCAAATGAGTGGCTTTCTTACGAAGAGTCTTCAGTGCAGCTAGATCAAACTTTCCTAGTTTGTGTAATCTAACAAGATGTACAACTTAATAGACTACCATCATTTCTAAAGTAGTTTGTTCAGAAAATAAACTCATTCGTTGCCGAACACAGTACTGTGTGAATAAGGCTCTTCTGTCCCCCAAATCAGTAGATTTCTTAAGAACTGTCTTCAGTGCAGCAAGATCAAACTTACCTAGTTTGCTTAATCTATGAAGATGTACAATTTAGTAGAATAACCACAGTTCTGACGTAGTTTGTTCAGAAAACAAACAACTTCATTGCTGAACACAGTACTGTGTGAAATAAGGCTGTTCTGTTCCGCAAATGAGTGGCTTTCTTACGAAGAATCTTCAGTCCAGCTAGATCAAACTGTCCTAGTTTGTGTAATCTAACAAGGTGTACAATTTAGTAGATTAACCACATTTCTAACGTAGTTTGTTTAGAAAACAAACACCTCCATTGCCGAACACAGTACTGTGTGAAATAAGCCAGTTCTGTTCTGTAAATGAGTTGCTTTCTTACGAAGAGTCTTCAGTGCAGCAAGATCAAACTTTCCTAGTTTGTGTAATCTAACAAGATGTACAACTTAGTAGATTAACCACATTTCTAACGTAGTTTGTTTAGAAAACAAACGCCTTCATTGCCGAACACAGTACTGTGTGAAATAAGGCTGTTCTGTTCCCCAAATGAGTTGCTTTCTTACGAAGAGTCTTCAGTGCAGCAAGATCAAACGTTCCTAGTTTGTTTAATCTAACAAGATGTACAATTTAGTAGATTAACCACATTTCTAACGTAGTTTGTTTAGAAAACAAACGCCTTCATTGCCGAACACAGTACTGTGTGAAATAAGGCTGTTCTGTTCCGCAAATGAGTGGCTTTCTTACGAAGAGTCTTCAGTGCAGCAAGATCAAACTTTCCTACTTTGTGTAATCTAACAAGGTGTACAATTTAGTAGATTAACCACATTTCTAACGTAGTTTGTTTAAAAAACAAACACCTTCATTGCCGAACACAGTACTGTGTGAAATAAGCGAGTTCTGTTCTGCAAATGAGTTGCTTTCTTACGAAGAGTCTTCAGTGCAGCAAGATCAAACTTTCCTAGGTTGCGTAATCTAACACGATGTACAACTTAGTAGATTAATCACATTTCTAACGCAGTTTGTTTAGAAAACAAACGCCTTCATTGCCGAACACAGTACTCTGTGAAATAAGGCTGTTCTGTTCCGCAAATGAGTGGCTTTCTTACGAAGAATCTTCAGTGCAGCTAGATCAAACTTTCCTAGTTTGTGTAATCTAACAAGATGTACAACGTAGTAGATTAACCACATTTCTAACGTAGTTTCTTTAGAAAACAAACACCTTCATTGCCGAACACAGTACTGTGTGAAATAAGGCTGTTCTGTTCCGCAAATGAGTGGCTTTCTTACGAAGAGTCTTCAGTGCAGCAAGATCAAACTTTACTAGTTTGTGTAATCTAACAAGGTGTACAATTTAGTAGATTAACCACATTTCTAACGTAGTTTGTTTAGAAAACAAACACCTTCATTTCCGAACACAGTACTGTGTGAAATAAGCCAGTTCTGTTCTGCAAATGAGTTGCTTTCTTACGAAGAGTCTTCAGTGCAGCAAGATCAAACTTTCCTGGTTTGTGTAATCTAACAAGATGTACAACTTAGTAGATTAACCGCATTTCTAACATAGTTTGTTTAGAAAACAAACGCCTTCATTGACGAACACAGTACTGTGTAAATAAGGCTGTTCTGTTCCCCAAATGTGTTGCTTTCTTACGAAGAGTCTTCAGTGCAGCAAGATCAAACTTTCCTAGTTTGTGTAATCTAACAAGATGTACAACGTAGTAGATTAACCACATTTCTAACGTAGTTTGTTTAGAAAACAAACGCCTTCATTGCCGAACACAGTATTGTGTGAAATAAGGCTGTTCTGTTCCGCAAATGAGTGGATTTCCTACGAAGAATCTTCAGTGCAGCTAGATCAAACTTTCCTAGTTTGTGTAATCTAACAAGGTGTACAATTTAGTAGATTAACCACATTTCTAACATAGCTTGTTTAGAAAACAAACGCCTTCATTGCCGAACACAGTACTGTGTGAAAGAAGGGTGTTCTGTTCTGCAAATGAATGGCTTTCTTACAAAGAGTCTTCAATGCAGCAAGATCACACTTTCCTAGTTTGTTTAATCTAACAAGATGTACAATTTAGTAGATTAACCACATTTCTAACGTAGTTTGTTTAGACAACAAACGCCTTCATTGCCGAACACAGTACTCTGTGTAATAAGGCTGTTCTGTTCCGCAAATGAGTGGCTTTTTTACGAAGAGTCTTCAGTGAAGCAAGATCAAACTTTCCTTGTTTGTGTAATCTAACAAGGTGTACAATTTAGTAGATTAACCACATTTCTAACGTAGTTTGTTTAGAAAACAAACACCTTCATTGCCGAACACAGTACTGTGTGAAATAAGCCAGTTCTGTTCTGCAAATGAGTTGCTTTCTTACGAAGAGTCTTCAGTGCAGCAAGATCAAACTTTCCTGGTTTGTGTAATCTAACAAGATGTACAACTTAGTAGATTAACCACATTTCTAACGTAGTTTGTTTAGAAAACAAACGCCTTCATTGCCGAACACAGTACTGTGTAAATAAGGCTGTTCTGTTCCGCAAATGAGTGGCTTTCTTACGAAGAGTCTTCAGTGCAGCTAGATCAAACTTGCCTAGTTTGTGTAATCTAACAAGGTGTACAATTTAGTAGATTAACCACATTTCTAACGTAGTTTGTTTAGGAAACAAACACCTTCATTGCCGAACTCAGTACTGTGTGAAATAAGCCAGTTCTGTTCTGGAAATGAGTTGCTTTCTTACGAAGAGTCTTCAGTTCAGCAAGATCAAACTTTCCTGGTTTGTGTACTCTTAGAAGATGTACAACTTAGTAGATTAACCACATTTCTAACGTAGTTTGTTTAGAAAACAAGCGCCTTCATTGCCGAACACAGTACTGTGTGAAATAAGGCTGTTCTGTTCTGCAAATGAGTTGCTTTCTTACGAAGAGTCTTCAGTGCAGCAAGATCAAACTTTCCTAGTTTGCGTAATCTAACAAGATGTACAATTTAGTAGATTAATCACATTTCTAACGTAGTTTGTTTAGAAAACAAACGCCTTCATTGCCGAACACAGTACTGTGTCAAATAAGGCTGTTCTGTTCCCCAAATGAGTGGCTTTCTTACGAAGAGTCTTCAGTGCAGCTAGATCAAACTTTCCTAGTTTGTGTAATCTAACAAGGTGTACAATTTAGTAGATTAACTACATTTCTCACGTAGTTTGTTTAGAAAACAAACACCTTCATTGCCGAACTCAGTACTCTGTGACATAAGCCAGTTCTGTTCTGGAAATGAGTTGCTTTCTTACGAAGAGTCTTCAGTGCAGCAAGATCAAACTTTACTGGTTTGTGTAAACTAACAAGATGTACAACTTAGTAGATTAACCACATTTCTAACGTAGTTTGTTTAGAAAACAAACGCCTTCATTGCCGAACACAGTACTGTGTGAAATAAGGCTGTTCTATTCCCCAAATGAGTTGCTTTCTTACGAAGAGTCTTCAGTGCAGCTAGATCAAACTTTCCTAGTTTGTGTAATCTAACAAGGTGTACAATTTAGTAGATTAACGACATTTCTAACGTAGTTTGTTTAGAAAACAAACGCTTTCATTTGCCGAACACAGTACTGTGTGAAATAAGTCTGTTCTGTTACGCAAATGAGTGGCTTTCTTACGAAGAGTCTTCAGTGCAGCAAGATCAAACTTTCCTAGTTTGTGTAATCTAACAAGGTGTACAATTTAGTAGATTAACCACATTTCTAACGTAGTTTGTTTAGAAAACAAACGCCTTCATTGCCGAACACAGTACTGTGTGAAATAAGTCAGTTCTGTTCTGCAAATGAGTTGCTTTCTTACGAAGAGACTTCAGTGCAGCAAGATCAAACTTTCCTAGTTTGCGTAATCTAACAAGATGTACAACTTAGTAGATTAACCACATTTCTAACGTAGTTCGTTTAGAAAACAAACGCCTTCATTGCCAAACACCGTACTGTGTGAAATAAGGCTGTTCTGTTCCGCAAATGAGTGGCTTTCTTACGAAGAGTCTTCAGTGCAGCTAGATCAAACTTTCCTAGTTTGTGCAATCTAACAAGGTGTACAATTTAGTAGATTAACCACATTTCTAACGTAGTTTGTTTAGAAAACAAACACCTTCATTGCCGAACACAGTACTGTGTGAAATAAGCCAGTTCTGTTCTGGAAATGAGTTGCTTTCTTACGAAGAGTCTTCAGTGCAGCAAGATCAAACTTTCCTCGTTTGTGTAATCTAATAAGATGTACAACTTAGTAGATTAACCACATTTCTAACGTAGTTTGTTTACAAAACAAACGCCTTCATTGCCGAACACAGTACTGTGTGAAATAAGGCTGTTCTGTTCTGCAAATGAGTTGCTTTCTTACGAAGAGTCTTCAGTGCAGCAAGATCAAACTTTCCTAGTTTGCGTAATCTAACAAGATGTACACCTTAGGAGATTAATCAAATTTCTAAAGTAGTTTGTTTAGAAAACAAACAACTTCATTGCCGAACACAGTACTGTGTGAAATAAGCCAGTTCTGTTCTGCAAATGAGTGGCTTTCTTACGAAGAATCTTCAGTGCAGCTAGATCAAACTTTCCTAGTTTGTGTAATCTAACAAGGTGTACAATTTAGTAGATTAACCACATTTCTAACGTAGTTTGTTTAGAAAACAAACACCTTCAATGCCGAACACAGTACTGTGTTAAATAAGCCAGTTCTGTTCTGCAAAAGAGTTGCTTTCTTACGAAGAGTCTTCAGTGCAGCAAGATCAAACTTTCCTGGTTTGTGTAATCTAACAAGATGTACAATTTAGTAGATTAACGGCATTTCTAACGTAGTTTGTTTAGAAAACAAACGCCTTCATTGCCGAACACAGTACTGTGTAAATAAGGCTGTTCTGTTCCCCAAATGAGTTGCTTTCTTACGAAGAGTCTTCAGTGCAGCAAGATCAAGCTTTCCTAGTTTGCGTAATCTAACAAGATGTACAATTTCGTAGATTAATCACATTTCTAACGTAGTTTGTTTAGAAAACAAACGCCTTCATTGCCGAACACAGTACTCTGTGAAACAAGGCTGTTCTGTTCCGCAAAGGAGTGGCTTTCTTACGAAGAGTCTTCAGTGCAGCTAGATCAAACTTTCCTAGTTTGTGTAATCTAACAAGATGTACAACTTAATAGAGTACCATCATTTCTAAAGTAGGTTGTTCAGAAAACAAACGCATTCGTTGCCGTACACAGTACTGTGTGAATAAGGCTCTTCTGTTCTGCAAATGAGTTGCTTTCTTACGAAGAGTCTTCAGTGCAGCAAGATCAAACTTTCCTAGTTTGCGTAATCTAACAAGATGTACACCTTAGCAGATTAATCACATTTCTAACGTAGTTTGTTTAGAAAACAAACACCTTCATTGCCGAACACAGTACTGTGTGAAATAAGGCTCTGCTGTTCTGCAAATGAGTTACTTTCTTACGAAGAGTCTTCATTGCAGCAAGATCAAACTTTCCTAGTTTGCGTAATCTAACAAGATGTACACCTTAGCAGATTAATCACATTTCTAACGTAGTTTGTTTAGAAAACAAACACCTTCATTGCCGAACACAGTACTCTGTGAAATAAGGCTGTTCTGTTCCGCAAATGAGTGGCTTTCTTACGAAGAATCTTCAGTGCAGCTAGATCAAACTTTCCTAGTTTGTGTAATCTAACAAGATGTACAATTTAGTAGATTAACCACATTTCTAACGTAGTTTGTTTAGAAAACAAACACCTTCATTGCCGAACACAGTACTGTGTGAAATAAGGCTGTTCTGTTCTGCAAATGAGTTGCTTTCTTACGAAGAGTCTTCAGTGCAGCAAGATCAAACTTTCCTAGTTTGCGTAATCTAACACGATGTACAACTTAGTAGAGTAATCACATTTCTAACGCAGTTTGTTTAGAAAACAAACGCCTTCATTGCCGAACACAGTACTCTGTGAAATAAGGCTGTTCTGTTCCGCAAATGAGTGGCTTTCTTACGAAGAATCTTCAGTGCAGCTAGATCAAACTTTCCTAGTTTGTGTAATCTAACAAGGTGTACAATTTAGTATATTAACCACATTTCTAACGTAGTTTGTTTAGAAAACAAACACCTTCATTGCCGAACACAGTACTGTGTGAAATAGGCCAGTTCTGTTCTGCAAATGAGTTGCTTTCTTACGAAGAGTCTTCAGTGCAGCAAGATCAAACTTTCCTAGTTTGTGTAATCTAACAAGATGTACAACTTAAAAGACTACCATCATTCTAAAGTAGTTTGTTTAGAAAACAAACACCTTCATTGCCGAACACAGTAGTGTGTGAAATAAGGATGTTCTGTTCCCCAAATGAGTTGCTTTCTTACGAAGAGTCTTCAGTGCAGCAAGATCAAACTTTCCTAGTTTGTGTAATCTAACAAGATGTACAACGTAGTAGATTAACCACATTTCTAACGTAGTTTGTTTAGAAAACAAACACCTTCAATCTCGAACACAGTACTGTGTTAAATAAGCCAGTTCTGTTCTGCAAAAGAGTTGCTTTCTTACGAAGAGTCTTCAGTGCAGCAAGATCAAACTTTCCTGGTTTGTGTAATCTAACAAGATGTACAACGTAGTAGATTAACCACATTTCTAACGTAGTTTGTTTAGAAAACAAACGCCTTCATTGCCGAACACAGTACTGTGTGAAATAAGGCTGTTCTGTTCCGAAAATGAGTGGCTTTCTTACGAAGAGTCTTCAGTGCAGCTAGATCAAACTTTCCTAGTTTGTGTAATCTAACAAGATGTACAACTTAATAGACTACCATCATTTCTAAAGTAGTTTGTTCAGAAAATAAACTCATTCGTTGCCGAACACAGTACTGTGTGAATAAGGCTCTTCTGTCCCCCAAATCAGTTGCTTTCTTACGAACTGTCTTCAGTGCAGCAAGATCAAACTTTCCTAGTTTGCTTAATCTAACAAGATGTACAATTTAGTAGAATAACCACAGTTCTGACGTAGTTTGTTCAGAAAACAAACGCCTTCATTGCTGAACACAGTACTGTGTGAAATAAGGCTGTTCTGTTCCGCAAATGAGTTGCTTTTCGCATTTAAGAGTCTTCAGTGCAGCTAGATCAAACTTTCCTAGTTTGTGTAATCTAACAAGATGTACAACTTAGTAGATTAACCACATTTCTAACGTAGTTTGTTTAGAAAACAAACGCCTTCATTGCCGAACACAGTACTGTGTGAAATAAGGCTGTTCTGTTCCCCAAATGAGTTGCTTTCTTACGAAGAGTCTTCAGTGCAGCAAGATCAAACGTTCCTAGTTTGTTTAATCTAACAAGATGTACAATTTAGTAGATTAACCACATTTCTAACGTAGTTTGTTTAGAAAACAAACGCCTTCATTGCCAAACACAGTACTGTGTGAAATAAGGCTGTTCTGTTCCGCAAATGAGTGGCTTTCTTACGAAGAGTCTTCAGTGCAGCAAGATCAAACTTTCCTAGTTTGTGTAATCTAACAAGGTGTACAATTTAGTAGATTAACCACATTTCTAACGTAGTTTGTTTAGAAAACAAACACCTTCATTGCCGAACACAGTACTGTGTGAAATAAGCGAGTTCTGTTCTGCAAATGAGTTGCTTTCTTACGAAGAGTCTTCAGTGCAGCAAGATCAAACTTTCCTAGGTTGCGTAATCTAACACGATGTACAACTTAGTAGATTAATCACATTTCTAACGCAGTTTGTTTAGAAAACAAACGCCTTCATTGCCGAACACAGTACTCTGTGAAATAAGGCTGTTCTGTTCCGCAAATGAGTGGCTTTCTTACGAAGAATCTTCAGTGCAGCTAGATCTAACTTTCCTAGTTTGTGTAATCTAACAAGATGTACAACGTAGTAGATTAACCACATTTCTAACGTAGTTTGTTTAGAAAACAAACGCCTTCATTGCCGAACACAGTACTGTGTGAAATAAGGCTGTTCTGTTCCGCAAATCAGTGGCTTTCTTACGAAGAGTCTTCAGTGCAGCTAGATCAAACTTTCCTAGTTTGTGTAATCTAACAAGATGTACAACTTAATAGACTACCATCATTTCTAAAGTAGTTTGTTCAGAAAATAAACTCATTCGTTGCCGAACACAGTACTGTGTGAATAAGGCTCTTCTGTCCCCCAAATCAGTTGCTTTCTTACGAACTGTCTTCAGTGCAGCAAGATCAAACTTTCCTAGTTTGCTTAATCTAACAAGATGTACAATTTAGTAGAATAACCACAGTTCTGACGTAGTTTGTTCAGAAAACAAACGCCTTCATTGCTGAACACAGTACTGTGTGAAATAAGGCTGTTCTGTTCCGCAAATGAGTGGCTTTCTTACGAAGAGTCTTCAGTGCAGCTAGATCAAACTTTCCTAGTTTGTGTAATCTAACAAGATGTACAACTTAATAGACTACCATCATTTCTAAAGTAGTTTGTTCAGAAAATAAACTCATTCGTTGCCGAACACAGTACTGTGTGAATAAGGCTCTTCTGTCCCCCAAATCAGTTGATTTCTTAAGAACTGTCTTCAGTGCAGCAAGATCAAACTTACCTAGTTTGCTTAATCTATGAAGATGTACAATTTAGTAGAATAACCACAGTTCTGACGTAGTTTGTTCAGAAAACAAACGCCTTCATTGCTGAACACAGTACTGTGTGAAATAAGGCTGTTCTGTTCCAAGAAATGAGTGGCTTTTTTACGAAGAATCTTCAGTGCAGCTAGATCAAACTGTCCTAGTTTGTGTAATCTAACAAGGTGTACAATTTAGTAGATTAACCACATTTCTAACGTAGTTTGTTTAGAAAACAAACACCTTCATTGCCGAACTAAGTACTGTGTGAAATAAGCCAGTTCTGTTCTGTAAATGAGTTGCTTTCTTACGAAGAGTCTTCAGTGCAGCAAGATCAAACTTTCCTAGTTTGTGTAATCTAACAAGATGTACAACTTAGTAGATTAACCACATTTCTAACGTAGTTTGTTTAGAAAACAAACGCCTTCATTGCCGAACACAGTACTGTGTGAAATAAGGCTGTTCTGTTCCCCAAATGAGTTGCTTTCTTACGAAGAGTCTTCAGTGCAGCAAGATCAAACGTTCCTAGTTTGTTTAATCTAACAAGATGTACAATTTAGTAGATTAACCACATTTCTAACGGAGTTTGTTTAGAAAACAAACGCCTTCATTGCCGAACACAGTACTGTGTGAAATAAGGCTGTTCTGTTCCGCAAATGAGTGGCTTTCTTACGAAGAGTCTTCAGTGCAGCAAGATCAAACTTTCCTACTTTGTGTAATCTAACAAGGTGTACAATTTAGTAGATTAACCACATTTCTAACGTAGTTTGTTTAGAAAACAAACACCTTCATTGCCGAACACAGTACTGTGTGAAATAAGCGAGTTCTGTTCCGCAAAGGAGTGGCTTTCTTACGAAGAGTCTTCAGTGCAGCTAGATCAAACTTTCCTAGTTTGTGTAATCTAACAAGATGTACAACTTAATAGAGTACCATCATTTCTAAAGTAGGTTGTTCAGAAAACAAACGCATTCGTTGCCGTACACAGTACTGTGTGAATAAGGCTCTTCTGTTCTGCAAATGAGTTGCTTTCTTATGAAGAGTCTTCAGTGCAGCAAGATCAAACTTTCCTAGTTTGCGTAATCTAACAAGATGTACACCTTAGCAGATTAATCACATTTCTAACGTAGTTTGTTTAGAAAACAAACACCTTCATTGCCGAACACAGTACTGTGTGAAATAAGGCTCTTCTGTTCTGCAAATGAGTTACTTTCTTACGAAGAGTCTTCATTGCAGCAAGATCAAACTTTCCTAGTTTGCGTAATCTAACAAGATGTACACCTTAGCAGATTAATCACATTTCTAACGTAGTTTGTTTAGAAAACAAACACCTTCATTGCCGAACACAGTACTCTGTGAAATAAGGCTGTTCTGTTCCGCAAATGAGTGGCTTTCTTACGAAGAATCTTCAGTGCAGCTAGATCAAACTTTCCTAGTTTGTGTAATCTAACAAGATGTACAATTTAGTAGATTAACCACATTTCTAACGTAGTTTGTTTAGAAAACAAACACCTTCATTGCCGAACACAGTACTCTGTGAAATAAGGCTGTTCTGTTCCGCAAATGAGTGGCTTTCTTACGAAGAATCTTCAGTGCAGCTAGATCAAACTTTCCTAGTTTGTGTAATCTAACAAGGTGTACAATTTAGTAGATTAACCACATTTCTAACGTAGTTTGTTTAGAACACAAACACCTTCATTGCCGAACACAGTACTGTGTGAAATAGGCCAGTTCTGTTCTGCAAATGAGTTGCTTTCTTACGAAGAGTCGTCAGTGCAGCAAGATCAAACTTTCCTGGTTTGTGTAATCTAACAAGATGTATAACTTAGCAGATTAACCGCATTTCTAACGTGGTTTGTTTAGAAAACAAACGCCTTCATTGCCGAACACAGTACTGTGTAAATAAGGCTGTTCTGTTCCCCAAATGATTTGCTTTATTACGAAGAGTCTTCAGTGCAGCAAGATCAATCTTTCCTAGTTTGTGTAATCTAACAAGATGTACAACTTAAAAGACTACCATCATTCTAAAGTAGTTTGTTTAGAAAACAAACACCTTCATTGCCAAACACAGTAGTGTGTGAAATAAGGCTGTTCTGTTCCCCAAATGAGTTGCTTTCTTACGAAGAGTCTTCAGTGCAGCAAGATCAAACTTTCCTAGTTTGTGTAATCTAACAAGACGTACAACGTAGTAGATTAACCACATTTCTAACGTAGTTTGTTTAGAAAACAAACGCCTTCATTGCCGAACACAGTACTGTGTGAAATAAGGCTGTTCTGTTCCGCAAATGAGTGGCTTTCTTACGAAGAGTCTTCAGTGCAGCTAGATCAAACTTTCCTAGTTTGTGTAATCTAACAAGATGTACAACTTAATAGACTACCATCATTTCTAAAGTAGTTTGTTCAGAAAATAAACTCATTCGTTGCCGAACACAGTACTGTGTGAATAAGGCTCTTCTGTCCCCCAAATCAGTTGCTTTCTTACGAACTGTCTTCAGTGCAGCAAGATCAAACTTTTCCTAGTTTGCTTAATCTAACAAGATGTACAATTTAGTAGAATAACCACAGTTCTGACGTAGTTTGTTCAGAAAACAAACGCCTTCATTGCTGAACACAGTACTGTGTGAAATAAGGCTGTTCTGTTCCGCAAATGAGTGGCTTTCTTACGAAGAGTCTTCAGTGCAGCTAGATCAAACTTTCCTAGTTTGCGTAATCTAACAAGATGTACAACTTAATAGACTACCATCATTTCTAAAGTAGTTTGTTCAGAAAATAAACTCATTCGTTGCCGAACACAGTACTGTGTGAATAAGGCTCTTCTGTCCCCCAAATCAGTTGCTTTCTTACGAACTGTCTTCAGTGCAGCAAGATCAAACTTTCCTAGTTTGCTTAATCTATCAAGATGTACAATTTAGTAGAATAACCACAGTTCTGACGTAGTTTGTTCAGAAAACAAACGCCTTCATTGCTGAACACAGTACTGTGTGAAATAAGGCTGTTCTGTTCCGCAAATGAGTGGCTTTCTTACGAAGAATCTTCAGTGCAGCTAGATCAAACTGTCCTAGTTTGTGTAATCTAACAAGGTGTACAATTTAGTAGATTAACCACATTTCTAACGTAGTTTGTTTAGAAAACAAACACCTTCATTGCCGAACACAGTACTGTGTGAAATAAGCCAGTTCTGTTCTGTAAATGAGTTGCTTTCTTACGAAGAGTCTTCAGTGCAGCAAGATCAAACTTTCCTAGTTTGTGTAATCTAACAAGATGTACAACTTAGTAGATTAACCACATTTCTAACGTAGTTTGTTTAGAAAACAAACGCCTTCATTGCCGAACACAGTACTGTGTGAAATAAGGCTGTTCTGTTCCCCAAATGAGTTGCTTTCTTACGAAGAGTCTTCAGTGCAGCAAGATCAAACGTTCCTAGTTTGTTTAATCTAAAAAGATGTACAACTTAGTAGATTAATCACATTTCTAACGTAGTTTGTTTAGAAAACAAACGCCTTCATTGCCGAACACAGTACTGTGTGAAATAAGGCTGTTCTGTTCGGCAAATGAGTGGCTTTCTTACGAAGAGTCTTCAGTGCAGCAAGATCAAACTTTCCTAGTTTGTGTAATCTAACAAGGTGTACAATTTAGTAGATTAACCACATTTCTAACGTAGTTTGTTTAGAAAACAAACACCTTCATTGCCGAACACAGTACTGTGTGAAATAAGCGAGTTCTGTTCTGCAAATGAGTTGCTTTCTTACGAAGAGTCTTCAGTGCAGCAAGATCAAACTTTCCTAGGTTGCGCATTCTAACACGATGTACAACTTAGTAGATTAATCACATTTCTAACGCAGTTTGTTTAGAAAACAAACGCCTTCATTGCCGAACACAGTACTCTGTGAAATAAGGCTGTTCTGTTCCGCAAATGAGTGGCTTTCTTACGAAGAATCTTCAGTGCAGCTAGATCAAACTTTCCTAGTTTGTGTAATATAACAAGATGTACAACGTAGTAGATTAACCACATTTCTAACGTAGTTTGTTTAGAAAAGAAACGCCTTCATTGCCGAACACAGTACTGTGTGAAATAAGGCTGTTCTGTTCCGCAAATGAGTGGCTTTCTTACGAAGAGTCTTCAGTGCAGCTAGATCAAACTTTCCTAGTTTGTGTAATCTAACAAGATGTACAACTTAATAGACTGCCATCATTTCTAAAGTAGTTTGTTCAGAAAATAAACTCATTCGTTGCGAACACCGTACTGTGTGAATAAGGCTCTTCTGTCCCCAAATCAGTTGCTTTCTTACGAACTGTCTTCAGTGCAGCAAGATCAAACTTTCCTAGTTTGCTTAATCTAACAAGATGTACAATTTAGTAGAATAACCACAGTTCTGACGTAGTTTGTTCAGAAAACAAACGCCTTCATTGCTGAACACAGTACTGTGTGAAATAAGGCTGTTCTGTTCCGCAAATGAGTGGCTTTCTTACGAAGAGTCTTCAGTGCAGCTAGATCAAACTTTCCTAGTTTGTGTAATCTAACAAGATGTACAACTTAATAGACTACCATCATTTCTAAAGTAGTTTGTTCAGAAAATAAACTCATTCGTTGCCGAACACAGTACTGTGTGAATAAGGCTCTTCTGTCCCCCAAATCAGTTGATTTCTTAAGAACTGTCTTCAGTGCAGCAAGATCAAACTTACCTAGTTTGCTTAATCTATGAAGATGTACAATTTAGTAGAATAACCACAGTTCTGACGTAGTTTGTTCAGAAAACAAACGCCTTCATTGCTGAACACAGTACTGTGTGAAATAAGGCTGTTCTGTTCCGCAAATGAGTGGCTTTCTTACGAAGAATTTTCAGTGCAGCTAGATCAAACTGTCCTAGTTTGTGTAATCTAACAAGGTGTACAATTTAGTAGATTAACCACATTTCTAACGTAGTTTGTTTAGAAAACAAACACCTTCATTGCCGAACACAGTACTGTGTGAAATAAGCCAGTTCTGTTCTGTAAATGAGTTGCTTTCTTACGAAGAGTCTTCAGTGCAGCAAGATCAAACTTTCCTAGTTTGTGTAATCTAACAAGATGTACAACTTAGTAGATTTACCACATTTCTAACGTAGTTTGTTTAGAAAACAAACGCCTTCATTGCCGAACACAGTACTGTGTGAAATAAGGCTGTTCTGTTCAGCAAATGAGTTGCTTTCTTACGAAGAGTCTTCAGTGCAGCAAGATCAAACGTTCCTAGTTTGTTTAATCTAACAAGATGTACAATTTAGTAGATTAACCACATTTCTAACGTAGTTTGTTTAGAAAACAAACGCCTTCATTGCCGAACACAGTACTGTGTGAAATAAGGCTGTTCTGTTCCGCAAATGAGTGGCTTTCTTACGAAGAGTCTTCAGTGCAGCAAGATCAAACTTTCCTACTTTGTGTAATCTAACAAGGTGTACAATTTAGTAGATTAACCACATTTCTAACGTAGTTTGTTTAGAAAACAAACACCTTCATTGCCGAACACAGTACTGTGTGAAATAAGCGAGTTCTGTTCTGCAAATGAGTTGCTTTCTTTACTGAAGAGTCTTCAGTGCAGCAAGATCAAACTTTCCTAGGTTGCGTAATCTAACACGATGTACAACTTAGTAGATTAATCACATTTCTAACACACTTTGTTTAGAAAACAAACGCCTTCATTGCCGAACACAGTACTCTGTGAAATAAGGCTGTTCTGTTCCGCAAATGAGTGGCTTTCTTACGAAGAATCTTCAGTGCAGCTAGATCAAACTTTCCTAGTTTGTGTAATCTAACAAGGTGTACAATTTAGTAGATTAACCACATTTCTAACGTAGTTTGTTTAGAAAACAAACACCTTCATTTCCGAACACAGTACTGTGTGAAATTAGCCAGTTCTGTTCTGCAAATGAGTTGCTTTCTTACGAAGAGTCTTCAGTGCAGCAAGATCAAACTTTCCTGGTTTGTGTAATCTAACAAGATGTACAACTTAAAAGACTACCATCATTCTAAAGTAGTTTGTTTAGAAAACAAACACCTTCATTGCCAAACACAATAGTGTGTGAAATAAGGCTGTTCTGTTCCCCAAATGAGTTGCTTTCTTACGAAGAGTCTTCAGTGCAGCAAGATCAAACTTTCCTAGTTTGTGTAATCTAACAAGATGTACAACGTAGTAGATTAACCACATTTCTAACGTAGTTTGTTTAGAAAACAAACGCCTTCATTGCCGAACACAGTACTGTGTGAAATAAGGCTGTTCTGTTCCGCAAATGAGTGGCTTTCTTACGAAGAGTCTTCAGTGCAGCTAGATCAAACTTTCCTAGTTTGTGTAATCTAACAAGATGTACAACTTAATAGACTACCATCATTTCTAAAGTAGTTTGTTCAGAAAATAAACTCATTCGTTGCCGAACAACAGTACTGTGTGAATAAGGCTCTTCTGTCCCCAAATCAGTTGCTTTCTTACGAACTGTCTTCAGTGCAGCAAGATCAAACTTTCCTAGTTTGCTTAATCTAACAAGATGTACAATTTAGTAGAATAACCACAGTTCTGACGTAGTTTGTTCAGAAAACAAACGCCTTCATTGCTGAACACAGTACTGTGTGAAATAAGGCTGTTCTGTTCCGCAAATGAGTGGCTTTCTTACGAAGAGTCTTCAGTGCAGCTAGATCAAACTTTCCTAGTTTGTGTAATCTAACAAGATGTACAACTTAATAGACTACCATCATTTCTAAAGTAGTTTGTTCAGAAAATAAACTCATTCGTTGCGAACACAGTACTGTGTGAATAAGGCTCTTCTGTCCCCCAAATCAGTTGCTTTCTTACGAACTGTCTTCAGTGCAGCAAGATCAAACTTTCCTAGTTTGCTTAATCTATCAAGATGTACAATTTAGTAGAATAACCACAGTTCTGACGTAGTTTGTTCAGAAAACAAACGCCTTCATTGCTGAACACAGTACTGTGTGAAATAAGGCTGTTCTGTTCCCAAATGAGTGGCTTTCTTCTTGAAGAATCTTCAGTGCAGCTAGATCAAACTGTCCTAGTTTGTGTAATCTAACAAGGTGTACAATTTAGTAGATTAACCACATTTCTAACGTAGTTTGTTTAGAAAACAAACACCTTCATTGCCGAACACAGTACTGTGTGAAATAAGCCAGTTCTGTTCTGTAAATGAGTTGCTTTCTTACGAAGAGTCTTCAGTGCAGCAAGATCAAACTTTCCTAGTTTGTGTAATCTAACAAGATGTACAACTTAGTAGATTAACCACATTTCTAACGTAGTTTGTTTAGAAAACAAACGCCTTCATTGCCGAACACAGTACTGTGTGAAATAAGGCTGTTCTGTTCCCCAAATGAGTTGCTTTCTTACGAAGAGTCTTCAGTGCAGCAAGATCAAACGTTCCTAATTGTTTAATCTAACAAGATGTACAACTTAGTAGATTAATCACATTTCTAACGTAGTTTGTTTAGAAAACAAACGCCTTCATTGCCGAACACAGTACTGTGTGAAATAAGGCTGTTCTGTTCCGCAAATGAGTGGCTTTCTTACGAAGAGTCTTCAGTGCAGCAAGATCAAACTTTCCTAGTTTGTGTAATCTAACAAGGTGTACAATTTAGTAGATTAACCACATTTCTAACGTAGTTTGTTTAGAAAACAAACACCTTCATTGCCGAACACAGTACTGTGTGAAATAAAGCGAGTTCTGTTCTGCAAATGAGTTGCTTTCTTACGAAGAGTCTTCAGTGCAGCAAGATCAAACTTTCCTAGGTTGCGTAATCTAACACGATGTACAACTTAGTAGATTAATCACATTTCTAACGCAGTTTGTTTAGAAAACAAACGCCTTCATTGCCGAACACAGTACTCTGTGAAATAAGGCTGTTCTGTTCCGCAAATGAGTGGCTTTCTTACGAAGAATCTTCAGTGCAGCTAGATCAAACTTTCCTAGTTTGTGTAATCTAACAAGATGTACAACGTAGTAGATTAACCACATTTCTAACGTAGTTTGTTTAGAAAAGAAACGCCTTCATTGCCGAACACAGTACTGTGTGAAATAAGGCTGTTCTGTTCCCCAAATGAGTTGCTTTCTTACGAAGAGTCTTCAGTGCAGCAAGATCAAACGTTCCTAGTTTGTTTAATCTAACAAGATGTACAATTTAGTAGATTAACCACATTTCTAACGTAGTTTGTTTAGAAAACAAACGCCTTCATTGCCGAACACAGTACTGTGTGAAATAAGGCTGTTCTGTTCCGCAAATGAGTGGCTTTCTTACGAAGAGTCTTCAGTGCAGCAAGATCAAACTTTCCTACTTTGTGTAATCTAACAAGGTGTACAATTTAGTAGATTAACCACATTTCTAACGTAGTTTGTTTAGAAAACAAACACCTTCATTGCCGAACACAGTACTGTGTGAAATAAGCGAGTTCTGTTCTGCAAATGAGTTGCTTTCTTACGAAGAGTCTTCAGTGCAGCAAGATCAAACTTTCCTAGGTTGCGTAATCTAACACGATGTACAACTTAGTAGATTAATCACATTTCTAACGCACTTTGTTTAGAAAACAAACGCCTTCATTGCCGAACACAGTACTCTGTGAAATAAGGCTGTTCTGTTCCGCAAATGAGTGGCTTTCTTACGAAGAATCTTCAGTGCAGCTAGATCAAACTTTCCTAGTTTGTGTAATCTAACAAGGTGTACAATTTAGTAGATTAACCACATTTCTAACGTAGTTTGTTTAGAAAACAAACACCTTCATTTCCAAACACAGTACTGTGTGAAATTAGCCAGTTCTGTTCTGCAAATGAGTTGCTTTCTTACGAAGAGTCTTCAGTGCAGCAAGATCAAACTTTCCTGGTTTGTGTAATCTAACAAGATATACAACTTAAAAGACTACCATCATTCTAAAGTAGTTTGTTTAGAAAACAAACACCTTCATTGCCAAACACAATAGTGTGTGAAATAAGGCTGTTCTGTTCCCCAAATGAGTTGCTTTCTTACGAAGAGTCTTCAGTGCAGCAAGATCAAACTTTCCTAGTTTGTGTAATCTAACAAGATGTACAACGTAGTAGATTAACCACATTTCTAATGTAGTTTGTTTAGAAAACAAACGCCTTCATTGCCGAACACAGTACTGTGTGAAATAAGGCTGTTCTGTTCCGCAAATGAGTGCCTTCTTACGAAGAGTCTTCAGTGCAGCTAGATCAAACTTTCCTAGTTTGTGTAATCTAACAAGATGTACAACTTAATAGACTACCATCATTTCTAAAGTAGTTTGTTCAGAAAATAAACTCATTCGTTGCCGAACACAGTACTGTGTGAATAAGGCTCTTCTGTCCCCCAAATCAGTTGCTTTCTTACGAACTGTCTTCAGTGCAGCAAGATCAAACTTTCCTAGTTTGCTTAATCTAACAAGATGTACAATTTAGTAGAATAACCACAGTTCTGACGTAGTTTGTTCAGAAAACAAAAACTTCATTGCTGAACACAGTACTGTGTGAAATAAGGCTGTTCTGTTCCGCAAATGAGTGGCTTTCTTACGAAGAGTCTTCAGTGCAGCAAGATCAAACTTTCCTGGTTTGTGTAATCTAACAAGATGTACAACTTAAAAGACTACCATCATTCTAAAGTAGTTTGTTTAGAAAACAAACACCTTCATTGCCAAACACAATAGTGTGTGAAATAAGGCTGTTCTGTTCCCCAAATGAGTTGCTTTCTTACGAAGAGTCTTCAGTGCAGCAAGATCAAACTTTCCTAGTTTGTGTAATCTAACAAGATGTACAACGTAGTAGATTAACCACATTTCTAACGTAGTTTGTTTAGAAAACAAACGCCTTCATTGCCGAACACAGTACTGTGTGAAATAAGGCTGTTCTGTTCCGCAAATGAGTGGCTTTCTTACGAAGAGTCTTCAGTGCAGCTAGATCAAACTTTTCCTAGTTTGTGTAATCTAACAAGATGTACAACTTAATAGACTACCATCATTTCTAAAGTAGTTTGTTCAGAAAATAAACTCATTCGCCGTCGAACACAGTACTGTGTGAATAAGGCTCTTCTGTCCCCCAAATCAGTTGCTTTCTTATGAACTGTCTTCAGTGCAGCAAGATCAAACTTTCCTAGTTTGCTTAATCTAACAAGATGTACAATTTAGTAGAATAACCACAGTTCTGACGTAGTTTGTTCAGAAAACAAACGCCTTCATTGCTGAACACAGTACTGTGTGAAATAAGGCTGTTCTGTTCCGCAAATGAGTGGCTTTCTTACGAAGAGTCTTCAGTGCAGCTAGATCAAACTTTCCTAGTTTGTGTAATCTAACAAGATGTACAACTTAATAGACTACCATCATTTCTAAAGTAGTTTGTTCAGAAAATAAACTCATTCGTTTGCCGAACACAGTACTGTGTGAATAAGGCTCTTCTGTCCCCAAATCAGTTGCTTTACTGAACTGTCTTCAGTGCAGCAAGATCAAACTTTCCTAGTTTGCTTAATCTATCAAGATGTACAATTTAGTAGAATAACCACAGTTCTGACGTAGTTTGTTCAGAAAACAAACGCCTTCATTGCTGAACACAGTACTGTGTGAAATAAGGCTGTTCTGTTCCGCAAATGAGTGGCTTTCTTTTAGAAGAATCTTCAGTGCAGCTAGATCAAACTGTCCTAGTTTGTGTAATCTAACAAGGTGTACAATTTAGTAGATTAACCACATTTCTAACGTAGTTTGTTTAGAAAACAAACACCTTCATTGCCGAACACAGTACTGTGTGAAATAAGCCAGTTCTGTTCTGTAAATGAGTTGCTTTCTTACGAAGAGTCTTCAGTGCAGCAAGATCAAACTTTCCTAGTTTGTGTAATCTAACAAGATGTACAACTTAGTAGATTAACCCCATTTCTAACGTAGTTTGTTTAGAAAACAAACGCCTTCATTGCCGAACACAGTACTGTGTGAAATAAGGCTGTTCTGTTCCCCAAATGAGTTGCTTTCTTACGAAGAGTCTTCAGTGCCGCAAGATCAAACGTTCCTAGTTTGTTTAATCTAACAAGATGTACAACTTAGTAGATTAATCACATTTCTAACGTAGTTTGTTTAGAAAACAAACGCCTTCTTGCCGAACACAGTACTGTGTGAAATAAGGCTGTTCTGTTCGGCAAATGAGTGGCTTTCTTACGAAGAGTCTTCAGTGCAGCAAGATCAAACTTTCCTAGTTTGTGTAATCTAACAAGGTGTACAATTTAGTAGATTAACCACATTTCTAACGTAGTTTGTTTAGAAAACAAACACCTTCATTGCCGAACACAGTACTGTGTGAAATAAGCGAGTTCTGTTCTGCAAATGAGTTGCTTTCTTACGAAGAGTCTTCAGTGCAGCAAGATCAAACTTTCCTAGGTTGCGTAATCTAACACGATGTACAACTTAGTAGATTAATCACATTTCTAACGCAGTTTGTTTAGAAAACAAACGCCTTCATTGCCGAACAAAGTACTCTGTGAAATAAGGCTGTTCTGTTCCGCAAATGAGTGGCTTTCTTACGAAGAATCTTCAGTGCAGCTAGATCAAACTTTCCTAGTTTGTGTAATCTAACAAGATGTACAACGTAGTAGATTAACCACATTTCTAACGTAGTTTCTTTAGAAAAGAAACGCCTTCATTGCCGAACACAGTACTGTGTGAAATAAGGCTGTTCTGTTCCGCAAATGAGTGGCTTTCTTACGAAGAGTCTTCAGTGCAGCTAGATCAAACTTTCCTAGTTTGTGTAATCTAACAAGATGTACAACTTAATAGACTACCATCATTTCTAAAGTAGTTAGTTCAGAAAACAAACTCATTCGTTGCCGAACACAGTACTGTGTGAATAAGGCTCTTCCGTCCCCCAAATCAGTTGCTTTCTTACGAACTGTCTTCAGTGCAGCAAGATCAAACTTTCCTAGTTTGCTTAATCTAACAAGATGTACAATTTAGTAGAATAACCACAGTTCTGACGTAGTTTGTTCAGAAAACAAACGCCTTCATTGCTGAACACAGTACTGTGTGAAATAAGGCTGTTCTGTTCCAAATGAGTGGCTTTCTTTACGAAGAGTCTTCAGTGCAGCTAGATCAAACTTTCCTAGATTGTGTAATCTAACAAGATGTACTACTTAATAGACTACCATCATTTCTAAAGTAGTTTGTCCAGAAAATAAACTCATTCGTTGTCGAACACAGTACTGTGTGAATAAGGCTCTTCTGTCCCCAAATCAGTTGCATTCTTACGAAGAGTCTTCAGTGCAGCAAGATCAAGCTTTCCTAGTTTGCGTAATCTAACAAGATGTACAATTTCTCGTAGATTAATCACATTTCTAACGTAGTTTGTTTAGAAAACAAACGCCTTCATTGCCGAACACATTACTCTGTGAAACAAGGCTGTTCTGTTCCGCAAAGGAGTGGCTTTCTTACGAAGAGTCTTCAGTGCAGCTAGATCAAACTTTCCTAGTTTGTGTAATCTAACAAGATGTACAACTTAATAGAGTACCATCATTTCTAAAGTAGGTTGTTCAGAAAACAAACGCATTCGTTGCCGTACACAGTACTGTGTGAATAAGGCTCTTCTGTTCTGCAAATGAGTTGCTTTCTTACGAAGAGTCTTCTGTGCAGCAAGATCAAACTTTCCTTGTTTGCGTAATCTAACAAGATGTACACCTTAGCAGATTAATCACATTTCTAACGTAGTTTGTTTAGAAAACAAACACCTTCATTGCCGAACACAGTACTGTGTGAAATAAGGCTGTTCTGTTCCCCAAATGTGTTGCTTTCTTACGAAGAGTCTTCAGTGCAGCAAGATCAAACTTTCCTAGTTTGTGTAATCTAACAAGATGTACAACGTAGTAGATTAACCACATTTCTAACGTAGTTTGTTTAGAAAACAAACGCCTTCATTGACAAACACAGTATTGTGTGAAATAAGGCTGTTCTTTTCCGCAAATGAGTGGATTTCTTACGAAGAATCTTCAGTGCAGCTAGATCAAACTTTCCTAGTTTGTGTAATCTAACAAGGTGTACAATTTAGTAGATTAACCACATTTCTAACGTAGTTTGTTTAGAAAACAAACGCCTTCATTGCCGAACACAGTACTGTGTGAAAGAAGGCTGTTCTGTTCTGCAAATGAGTTGCTTTCTTACGAAGAGTCTTCAATGCAGCAAGATCACACTTTCCTAGTTTGTTTAATCTAACAAGATGTACAATTTAGTAGATTAACCACATTTCTAACGTAGTTTGTTTAGACAACAAACGCCTTCATTGCCGAACACAGTACTCTGTGTAATAAGGCTGTTCTGTTCCGCAAATGAGTGGCTTTTTTACGAAGAGTCTTCAGTGAAGCAAGATCAAACTTTCCTTGTTTGTGTAATCTAACAAGGTGTACAATTTAGTAGATTAACCACATTTCTAACGTAGTTTGTTTAGAAAACAAACACCTTCATTGCCGAACACAGTACTGTGTGAATTAACCAGTTCTGTTCTCCAAATGAGTTGCTTTCTTACGAAGAGTCTTCAGTGCAGCAAGATCAAACTTTCCTGGTTTGTGTAATCTAACAAGATGTACAACTTAGTAGATTAACCGCATTTCTAACGTAGTTTGTTTAGAAAACCAACGCCTTCATTGACGAACACAGTACTGTGTAAATAAGGCTGTTCTGTTCCCCAAATGAGTTGCTTTCTTACGAAGAGTCTTCAGTGCAGCAAGATCAAACTTTCCTAGTTTGCGTAATCTAACACGATGTACAACGTAGTAGATTAACCACATTTCTAACGTACTTTGTTTAGAAAACAAACGCCTTCATTGCCGAAAACAGTACTGTGTGAAATAAGGCTGTTCTGTTCCGCAAATGAGTGGCTTTCTTACGAAGAGTCTTCAGTGCAGCTAGATCAAACTTTCCTAGTTTGTGTAATCTAACAAGATGTACAACTTAATAGACTACCATCATTTCTAAAGTACGTTGTTCAGAAAACAAACGCATTCGTTGCCGTACACAGTACTGTTTGAATAAGTTTCTTCTGTTCTGCAAATGAGTTGCTTTCTTACGAAGAGTCTTCAGTGCAGCAAGATCAAACTTTCCTAGTTTGCGTAATCTCACAAGATGTACACCTTAGCAGATTAATCACATTTCTAACGTAGTTTGTTTAGAAAACAAACAACTTCATTGCCGAACACAGTACTCTGTGAAATAAGGCTGTTCTGTTCCGCAAATGAGTGGCTTTCTTACGAAGAATCTTCAGTGCAGCTAGATCAAACTTTCCTAGTTTGTGTAATCTAACAAGGTGTACAATTTAGTAGATTAACCACATTTCTAACGTAGTTTGTTTAGAAAACAAACACCTTCATTGCCGAACACAGTACTGTGTGAAATAGGCCAGTTCTGTTCTGCAAATGAGTTGCTTTCTTACGAAGAGTCTTCAGTGCAGGAAGATCAAACTTTCCTGGTTTGTCTAATCTAACAAGATGTACAACTTAGTAGATTAACCGCATTTCTAACGTGGTTTGTTTAGAAAACAAACGCCTTCATTGCCGAACACAGTACTGTGTAAATAAGGCTGTTCTGTTCCCCAAATGATTTGCTTTCTTACGAAGAGTCTTCAGTGCAGCAAGATCAAACTTTCCTAGTTTGTGTAATCTAACAAGATGTACAACTTAAAAGACTACCATCATTCTAAAGTAGTTTGTTTAGAAAACAAACACCTTCATTGCCGAACACAGTAGTGTGTGAAATAAGGCTGTTTTGTTCCCCAAATGAGTTGCTTTCTTACGAAGAGTCTTCAGTGCAGCAAGATCAAACTTTCCTAGTTTGTGTAATCTAACAAGATGTACAACGTAGTAGATTAACCACATTTCTAACGTAGTTTGTTTAGAAAACAAACACCTTCATTGCCGAACACAGTACTGTGTGAAATAAGGCTGTTCTGTTCCGCAAATGAGTGGCTTTCTTACGAAGAGTCTTCAGTGCAGCTAGATCAAACTTTCCTAGTTTGTGTAATCTAACAAGATGTACAACTTAATAGACTACCATCATTTCTAAAGTAGTTTGTTCAGAAAATAAACTCATTCGTTGCCGAACACAGTACTGTGTGAATAAGGCTCTTCTGTCCCCCAAATCAGTTGCTTTCTTACGAACTGTCTTCAGTGCAGCAAGATCAAACTTTCCTAGTTTGCTTAATCTAAGAAGATGTACAATTTAGTAGAATAACCACAGTTCTGACGTAGTTTGTTCAGAAAACAAACGCCTTCATTGCTGAACACAGTACTGTGTGAAATAAGGCTGTTCTGTTCCGCAAATGAGTGGCTTTCTTACGAAGAGTCTTCAGTGCAGCTAGATCAAACTTTCCTAGTTTGTGTAATCTAACAAGATGTACTACTTAATAGACTACCATCATTTCTAAAGTAGTTTGTTCAGAAAATAAACTCATTCGTTGCCGAACACAGTACTGTGTGAATAAGGCTCTTCTGTCCGCCAAATCAGTTGCATTCTTACGAAGAGTCTTCAGTGCAGCAAGATCAAGCTTTCCTAGTTTGCGTAATCTAACAAGATGTACAATTTCGTAGATTAATCACATTTCTAACGTAGTTTGTTTAGAAAACAAACGCCTTCATTGCCGAACACAGTACTCTGTGAAACAAGGCTGTTCTGTTCCGCAAAGGAGTGGCTTTCTTACGAAGAGTCTTCAGTGCAGCTAGATCTAACTTTCCTAGTTTGTGTAATCTAACAAGATGTACAACTTAATAGAGTACCATCATTTCTAAAGTAGGTTGTTCAGAAAACAAACGCATTCGTTGCCGTACACAGTACTGTGTGAATAAGGCTCTTCTGTTCTGCAAATGAGTTGCTTTCTTACGAAGAGTCTTCAGTGCAGCAAGATCAAACTTTCCTTGTTTGCGTAATCTAACAAGATGTACACCTTAGCAGATTAATCACATTTCTAACGTAGTTTGTTTAGAAAACAAACACCTTCATTGCCGAACACAGTACTGTGTGAAATAAGGCTGTTCTGTTCCCCAAATGTGTTGCTTTCTTACGAAGAGTCTTCAGTGCAGCAAGATCAAACTTTCCTAGTTTGTGTAATCTAACAAGATGTACAACGTAGTAGATTAACCACATTTCTAACGTAGTTTGTTTAGAAAACAAACGCCTTCATTGACAAACACAGTATTGTGTGAAATAAGGCTGTTCTTTTCCGCAAATGAGTGGATTTCTTACGAAGAATCTTCAGTGCAGCTAGATCAAACTTTCCTAGTTTGTGTAATCTAACAAGGTGTACAATTTAGTAGATTAACCACATTTCTAACGTAGTTTGTTTAGAAAACAAACGCCTTCATTGCCGAACACAGTACTGTGTGAAATAAGGCTGTTTTGTTCCCCAAATGAGTTGCTTTCTTACGAAGAGTCTTCAGTGCAGCTAGATCAAACTTTCCTAGTTTGTGTAATCTAACAAGATGTACAACTTAATAGACTACCATCATTTCTAAAGTAGTTTGTTCAGAAAATAAACTCATTCGTTGCCGAACACAGTACTGTGTGAATAAGGCTCTTCTGTCCCCCAAATCAGTTGCTTTCTTATGAACTGTCTTCAGTGCAGCAAGATCAAACTTTCCTAGTTTGCTTAATCTAACAAGATGTACAATTTAGTAGAATAACCACAGTTCTGACGTAGTTTGTTCAGAAAACAAACGCCTTCATTGCTGAACACAGTACTGTGTGAAATAAGGCTGTTCTGTTCCAGAAATGAGTGGCTTTCTTCTGAAGAGTCTTCAGTGCAGCTAGATCAAACTTTCCTAGTTTGTGTAATCTAACAAGATGTACAACTTAATAGACTACCATCATTTCTAAAGTAGTTTGTTCAGAAAATAAACTCATTCGTTGCCGAACACAGTACTGTGTGAATAAGGCTCTTCTGTCCCCCAAATCAGTTGCTTTCTTACGAACTGTCTTCAGTGCAGCAAGATCAAACTTTCCTAGTTTGCTTAATCTATCAAGATGTACAATTTAGTAGAATAACCACAGTTCTGACGTAGTTTGTTCAGAAAACAAACGCCTTCATTGCTGAACACAGTACTGTGTGAAATAAGGCTGTTCTGTTCCGCAAATGAGTGGCTTTCTTACGAAGAATCTTCAGTGCAGCTAGATCAAACTGTCCTAGTTTGTGTAATCTAACAAGGTGTACAATTTAGTAGATTAACCACATTTCTAACGTAGTTTGTTTAGAAAACAAACACCTTCATTGCCGAACACAGTACTGTGTGAAATAAGCCAGTTCTGTTCTGTAAATGAGTTGCTTTCTTATTTAAAGAGTCTTCAGTGCAGCAAGATCAAACTTTCCTAGTTTGTGTAATCTAACAAGATGTACAACTTAGTAGATTAACCCCATTTCTAACGTAGTTTGTTTAGAAAACAAACGCCTTCATTGCCGAACACAGTACTGTGTGAAATAAGGCTGTTCTGTTCCCCAAATGAGTTGCTTTCTTACGAAGAGTCTTCAGTGCCGCAAGATCAAACGTTCCTAGTTTGTTTAATCTAACAAGATGTACAACTTAGTAGATTAATCACATTTCTAACGTAGTTTGTTTAGAAAACAAACGCCTTCTTGCCGAACACAGTACTGTGTGAAATAAGGCTGTTCTGTTCGGCAAATGAGTGGCTTTCTTACGAAGAGTCTTCAGTGCAGCAAGATCAAACTTTCCTAGTTTGTGTAATCTAACAAGGTGTACAATTTAGTAGATTAACCACATTTCTAACGTAGTTTGTTTTAGAAACAAACACCTTCATTGCCGAACACAGTACTGTGTGAAATAAGCGAGTTCTGTTCTGCAAATGAGTTGCTTTCTTACGAAGAGTCTTCAGTGCAGCAAGATCAAACTTTCCTAGGTTGCGTAATCTAACACGATGTACAACTTAGTAGATTAATCACATTTCTAACGCAGTTTGTTTAGAAAACAAACGCCTTCATTGCCGAACAAAGTACTCTGTGAAATAAGGCTGTTCTGTTCTGCAAATGAGTGGCTTTCTTTGAAGAATCTTCAGTGCAGCTAGATCAAACTTTCCTAGTTTGTGTAATCTAACAAGATGTACAACGTAGTAGATTAACCACATTTCTAACGTAGTTTCTTTAGAAAAGAAACGCCTTCATTGCCGAACACAGTACTGTGTGAAATAAGGCTGTTCTGTTCCGCAAATGAGTGGCTTTCTTACGAAGAGTCTTCAGTGCAGCTAGATCAAACTTTCCTAGTTTGTGTAATCTAACAAGATGTACAACTTAATAGACTACCATCATTTCTAAAGTAGTTAGTTCAGAAAACAAACTCATTCGTTGCCGAACACAGTACTGTGTGAATAAGGCTCTTCCGTCCCCCAAATCAGTTGCTTTCTTACGAACTGTCTTCAGTGCAGCAAGATCAAACTTTCCTAGTTTGCTTAATCTAACAAGATGTACAATTTAGTAGAATAACCACAGTTCTGACGTAGTTTGTTCAGAAAACAAACGCCTTCATTGCTGAACACAGTACTGTGTGAAATAAGGCTGTTCTGTTCCGCAAATGAGTGGCTTTCTTACGAAGAGTCTTCAGTGCAGCTAGATCAAACTTTCCTAGATTGTGTAATCTAACAAGATGTACTACTTAATAGACTACCATCATTTCTAAAGTAGTTTGTCCAGAAAATAAACTCATTCGTTGCCGAACACAGTACTGTGTGAATAAGGCTCTTCTGTCCCCCAAATCAGTTGCATTCTTACGAAGAGTCTTCAGTGCAGCAAGATCAAGCTTTCCTAGTTTGCGTAATCTAACAAGATGTACAATTTCGTAGATTAATCACATTTCTAACGTAGTTTGTTTAGAAAACAAACGCCTTCATTGCCGAACACATTACTCTGTGAAACAAGGCTGTTCTGTTCCGCAAAGGAGTGGCTTTCTTACGAAGAGTCTTCAGTGCAGCTAGATCAAACTTTCCTAGTTTGTGTAATCTAACAAGATGTACAACTTAATAGAGTACCATCATTTCTAAAGTAGGTTGTTCAGAAAACAAACGCATTCGTTGCCGTACACAGTACTGTGTGAATAAGGCTCTTCTGTTCTGCAAATGAGTTGCTTTCTTACGAAGAGTCTTCTGTGCAGCAAGATCAAACTTTCCTTGTTTGCGTAATCTAACAAGATGTACACCTTAGCAGATTAATCACATTTCTAACGTAGTTTGTTTAGAAAACAAACACCTTCATTGCCGAACACAGTACTGTGTGAAATAAGGCTGTTCTGTTCCCCAAATGTGTTGCTTTCTTACGAAGAGTCTTCAGTGCAGCAAGATCAAACTTTCCTAGTTTGTGTAATCTAACAAGATGTACAACGTAGTAGATTAACCACATTTCTAACGTAGTTTGTTTAGAAAACAAACGCCTTCATTGACAAACACAGTATTGTGTGAAATAAGGCTGTTCTTTTCCGCAAATGAGTGGATTTCTTTAAGAATCTTCAGTGCAGCTAGATCAAACTTTCCTAGTTTGTGTAATCTAACAAGGTGTACAATTTAGTAGATTAACCACATTTCTAACGTAGTTTGTTTAGAAAACAAACGCCTTCATTGCGAACACAGTACTGTGTGAAAGAAGGCTGTTCTGTTCTGCAAATGAGTTGCTTTCTTACGAAGAGTCTTCAATGCAGCAAGATCACACTTTCCTAGTTTGTTTAATCTAACAAGATGTACAATTTAGTAGATTAACCACATTTCTAACGTAGTTTGTTTAGACAACAAACGCCTTCATTGCCGAACACAGTACTCTGTGTAATAAGGCTGTTCTGTTCCCGCAAATGAGTGGCTTTTTACGAAGAGTCTTCAGTGAAGCAAGATCAAACTTTCCTTGTTTGTGTAATCTAACAAGGTGTACAATTTAGTAGATTAACCACATTTCTAACGTAGTTTGTTTAGAAAACAAACACCTTCATTGCCGAACACAGTACTGTGTGAATTAACCAGTTCTGTTCTCCAAATGAGTTGCTTTCTTACGAAGAGTCTTCAGTGCAGCAAGATCAAACTTTCCTGGTTTGTGTAATCTAACAAGATGTACAACTTAGTAGATTAACCGCATTTCTAACGTAGTTTGTTTAGAAAACCAACGCCTTCATTGACGAACACAGTACTGTGTAAATAAGGCTGTTCTGTTCCCCAAATGAGTTGCTTTCTTACGAAGAGTCTTCAGTGCAGCAAGATCAAACTTTCCTAGTTTGCGTAATCTAACACGATGTACAACGTAGTAGATTAACCACATTTCTAACGTACTTTGTTTAGAAAACAAACGCCTTCATTGCCGAAAACAGTACTGTGTGAAATAAGGCTGTTCTGTTCCGCAAATGAGTGGCTTTCTTACGAAGAGTCTTCAGTGCAGCTAGATCAAACTTTCCTAGTTTGTGTAATCTAACAAGATGTACAACTTAATAGACTACCATCATTTCTAAAGTACGTTGTTCAGAAAACAAACGCATTCGTTGCCGTACACAGTACTGTTTGAATAAGTTTCTTCTGTTCTGCAAATGAGTTGCTTTCTTACGAAGAGTCTTCAGTGCAGCAAGATCAAACTTTCCTAGTTTGCGTAATCTCACAAGATGTACACCTTAGCAGATTAATCACATTTCTAACGTAGTTTGTTTAGAAAACAAACACCTTCATTGCCGAACACAGTACTCTGTGAAATAAGGCTGTTCTGTTCCATAAATGAGTGGCTTTCTTACGAAGAATCTTCAGTGCAGCTAGATCAAACTTTCCTAGTTTGTGTAATCTAACAAGGTGTACAATTTAGTAGATTAACCACATTTCTAACGTAGTTTGTTTAGAAAACAAACACCTTCATTGCCGAACACAGTACTGTGTGAAATAGGCCAGTTCTGTTCTGCAAATGAGTTGCTTTCTTACGAAGAGTCTTCAGTGCAGGAAGATCAAACTTTCCTGGTTTGTCTAATCTAACAAGATGTACAACTTAGTAGATTAACCGCATTTCTAACGTGGTTTGTTTAGAAAAAACAAACGCCTTCATTGCCGAACACAGTACTGTGTAAATAAGGCTGTTCTGTTCCCCAAATGAGTTGCTTTCTTACGAAGAGTCTTCAGTGCAGCAAGATCAAACTTTCCTAGTTTGTGTAATCTAACAAGATGTACAACTTAAAAGACTACCATCATTCTAAAGTAGTTTGTTTAGAAAACAAACACCTTCATTGCCGAACACAGTAGTGTGTGAAATAAGGCTGTTCTGTTCCCCAAATGAGTTGCTTTCTTACTAAGAGTCTTCAGTGCAGCAAGATCAAACTTTCCTAGTTTGTGTAATCTAACAAGATGTACAACGTAGTAGATTAACCACATTTCTAACGTAGTTTGTTTAGAAAACAAACGCCTTCATTGCCGAACACAGTACTGTGTGAAATAAGGCTGTTCTGTTCCGCAAATGAGTGGCTTTCTTACGAAGAGTCTTCAGTGCAGCTAGATCAAACTTTCCTAGTTTGTGTAATCTAACAAGATGTACAACTCTAATAGACTACCATCATTTCTAAAGTAGTTTGTTCAGAAAACAAATTCATTCGTTGCCGAACACAGTACTGTGTGAATAAGGCTCTTCTGTTCCCCAAATCAGTTGCTTTCATACGAACTGTCTTCAGTGCAGCAAGATCAAACTTTCCTAGTTTGCTTAATCTAACAAGATGTACAATTTAGTAGAATAACCACTGTTCTGACGTAGTTTGTTCAGAAAACAAACGCCTTCATTGCTGAACACAGTACTGTGTGAAATAAGGCTGTTCTGTTCTGCAAATGAGTGGCTTTCTTACGAAGAGTCTTCAGTGCAGCTAGATCAAACTTTCCTAGTTTGTGTAATCTAACAAGATGTACAACTTAATAGATTAACCATCATTTCTAACGTAGTTTGTTCAGAAAACAAACTCATTCATTTGCCGAACACAGTACTGTGTGAAATAAGGCTCTTCTGTCCCCAAATCAGTTGCTTTCTTACGAAGAGTCTTCAGTGCAGCAAGATCAAACTTTCCTAGTTTGTGTAATCTAACAAGATGTACAATTTAGTAGATTAATCACATTTCTAACGTAGTTTGTTTAGAAAACAAACGCCTTCATTGCCGAACACAGTACTGTGTGAAATAAGGCTGTTCTGTTCCCCAAATGAGTGGCTTTCTTAGTGCAGAAGAGTCTTCAGTGCAGCAAGATCAAACTTTCCTAGTTTGTGTAATCTAACAAGATGTACAATTTAATAGATTAACCATCATTTCTAACGTAGTTTGTTTAGAAAACAAACAAACACATTCATTGCCAAACACAGTACTGTGTGAAATAAGGCTCTTCTGTTCTGTGAAAAATGAGTTGCTTTCTTACGAAGAGTCTTCAGTGCAGCAAGATCAAACTTTCCTAGTTTGTGTAATCTAACAAGATGTACAATTTAGTAGATTAATCACATTTCTAACGTAGTTTGTTTAGAAAACAAACACCTTCATTGCCGAACACAGTACTGTGTGAAATAAGGCTGTTCTGTTCCCCAAATGAGTTGCTTTCTTACGAAGAGTCTTCAGTGCAGCAAGATCAAACTTTCCTAGTTTGTGTAATCTAACAAACAAGATGTACAATTTCTTAGTTTGTAGAAGATTAACCACATTTCTAACGTAGTTTGTTTCTGAAAACAAACGTCCTTCATTGATCAAACACAGTACTGTGTGAAATAAGGCTGTTCTGTTTGTTTAGAAAACAAATGAGTTGCTTTCTGTGTGAAATAAGTCTTCAGTGCAGCAAGATCAAACTTTCCTAGTTTGTGTAATCTAACAAGATGTACAACTTAGTAGATTAACCATCATTTCTAAAGTAGTTTGTTCAGAAAATAAACGCCTTCATTGCCGAACACAGTACTGTGTGAATAAGGCTCTTCTGTTCCCCCAAATCAGTTGCTTTCTTACGAACTGTCTTCAGTGCAACAAGATCAAACTTTCCTAGTTTGCTTAATCTAACAAGATGTACAATTTAGTAGATTAACCACATTTCTAACGTAGTTTGTTCAGAAAACAAAAACGCCTTCATTGCTGAACACAGTACTGTGTGAAATAAGGCTGTTCTGTTCCCCAAATGAGTTGCTTTCTTACGAAGAGTCTTCAGTGCAGCAAGATCAAACTTTCCTAGTTTGTGTAATCTAACAAGATGTACAATTTAGTAGATTAACTTACATTTCTAACGTAGTTTGTTTAGAAAACAAACACCTTCATTGCCGAACACAGTACTGTGTGAAATAAGGCTGTTCTGTTCTGCAAATGAGTTGCTTTCTTCTGAAGAGTCTTCAGTGCAGCAAGATCAAACTTTCCTAGTTTGTGTAATCTAACAAGATGTACAATTTAGTAGATTAACCACATTTCTAACGTAGTTTGTTTAGAAAACAAACGCCTTCATTGCCGAACACAGTATTGTGTGAAATAAGGCTGTTCTGTTCTGCAAATGAGTGGCTTTCTTACGAAGAATCTTCAGTGCAGCAAGATCAAACTTTCCTAGTTTGTGTAATCTAACAAGGTGTACAATTTAGTAGATTAACCACATTTCTAACGTAGTTTGTTTAGAAAACAAACACCTTCATTGCCGAACACAGTACTGTGTGAAATAAGGCTGTTCTGTTCTGCAAATGAGTTGCTTTCTTACGAAGAGTCTTCAGTGCAGCAAGATCAAACTTTCCTAGTTTGTTTAATCTAACAAGATGTACAATTTAGTAGATTATCCACATTTCTAACGTAGTTTGTTTAGAAAACAAAACGCCTTCATTGCGAACACAGTACTCTGTGAAATAAGGCTGTTCTGTTCTGCAAATGAGTGGCTTTCTTACGAAGAGTCTTCAGTGCAGCAAGATCAAACTTTCCTTGTTTGTGTAATCTAACAAGGTGTACAATTTAGTAGATTAACCACATTTCTAACGTAGTTTTTGTTTTTGAAAACAAACACCTTCATTGCCGAACACAGTACTGTGTGAAATAAGCCAGTTCTGTTCTCCAAATGAGTTGCTTTCTTTAAGAAGAGTCTTCAGTGCAGCAAGATCAAACTTTCCTAGTTTGTGTAATCTAACAAGATGTACAACTTAGTAGATTAACCACATTTCTAACGTAGTTTGTTTAGAAAACAAAGGCCTTCATTGCCGAACACAGTACTGTGTGAAATAAGGCTGTTCTGTTCTGCAAATGAGTGGCTTTCTTACGAAGAGTCTTCAGTGCAGCTAGATCAAACTTTCCTAGTTTGTGTAATCTAACAAGATGTACAACTTAATAGAGATTAACCATCATTTCTAAAGTAGTTTGTTCAGAAAACAAACACCTTCATTGCCGAACACAGTACTGTGTGAATAAGGCTCTTCTGTTCTGCAAATGAGTTGCTTTCTTACGAAGAGTCTTCTGTGCAGCAAGATCAAACTTTCCTAGTTTTTAGCAGATTAATCTAACAAGATGTACACCTTTGCCGAACACAGATTAATCACATTTCTAACAAATGAGTTGTAGTTTGTTTAGAAAGTTTGTTTGAAAAGTTGCAAAACGCCTTCATTGCCGAACACAGTACTCTGTGAAATAAGGCTGTTCTGTTCCGCAAATGAGTGGCTTTCTTTACGAAGAGTCTTCAGTGCAGCTAGATCAAACTTTCCTAGTTTGTGTAATCTAACAAGGTGTACAATTTAGTAGATTAACCACATTTCTAACGTAGTTTGTTTAGAAAACAAACACCTTCATTGCCGAACACAGTACTGTGTGAAATAAGCCAGTTCTATTCTGCAAATGAGTTGCTTTCTTACGAAGAGTCTTCAGTGCAGCAAGATCAAACTTTCCTGGTTTGTGTAATCTAACAAGATGTACAACTTAGTAGATTAACCACATTTCTAACGTAGTTTGTTTACAAAACAAACGCCTTCATTGCCGAACACAGTACTGTGTAAATAAGGCTGTTCTGTTCCTCAAATGATTTGCTTTCTTACGAAGAGTCTTCAGTGCAGCCAGATCAAACTTTCCTAGTTTGTGTAATCTAACAAGATGTACAATTTAAAGATTAACCATCATTCTAAAGTAGTTTGTTTAGAAAACAAACACCTTCATTGCGAACACAGTAGTGTGTGAAATAAGGCTGTTCTGTTCCCCAAATGAGTTGCTTTCTTACGAAGAGTCTTCAGTGCAGCAAGATAAACTTTCCTAGTTTGTGTAATCTAACAAGATGTACAATTTAGTAGATTAACCACATTTCTAACGTAGTTTGTTTAGAAAAACAAAACGCCTTCATTGCCGAACACAGTACTGTGTGAAATAAGGCTGTTCTGTTCTGCAAATGAGTGGCTTTCTTACGAAGAGTCTTCAGTGCAGCAAGATCAAACTTTCCTAGTTTTGTGTAATCTAACAAGATGTACAAGTTTGTTAATAGATTAACCATCATTTCTAACGTAGTTTGTTCAGAAAACAAACTAGTTTGCTTAATCTCAAGATTCATTTGAATAACACAGTACTGAAAACAAACGCCTTCATTGTGAAATAAGGCTGTTCTGTTCCCCAAATGAGTTGCTTTCTTCTGAAGAGTCTTCAGTGCAGCTGAAATAAGGCTGTTCTGTTTCCCAAATGAGTTTGCTTTTCTTGATCAAACTTTCCTAGTTTGTGTAATCTAACAAGATGTACAATTTAGTAGATTAACCACATTTCTAACGTAGTTTGTTTAGAAAACAAACGCCTTCATTGCCGAACACAGTACTGTGTGAAATAAGGCTGTTCTGTTCCCCAAATGAGTTGCTTTCTTACGAAGAGTCTTCAGTGCAGCAAGATCAAACTTTCCTAGTTTGTGTAATCTAACAAGATGTACAATTTAGTAGATTAACCACATTTCTAACGTAGTTTGTTTAGAAAACAAACGCCTTCATTGCGAACACAGTACTGTGTGAAATAAGGCTGTTCTGTTCTGCAAATGAGTTGCTTTCTTACGAAGAAGTCTTCAGTGCAGCAAGATCAAACTTTCCTAGTTTGTAGATTAATCTAACAAGATGTACAATTTAGTAGATTAACCACATTTCTAACGTAGTTTGTTTGCAGCAAGAAAACAAACGCCTTCATTACCGTAACACAGTACTGTTTGTGAAATAAGGCTGTTCTGTTGAAATAAGGCTGTTCTGTTCCGCAAATGAGTGGCTTTCTTACGAAGAATCTTCAGTGCAGCTAGATCAAACTTTCCTAGTTTGTGTAATCTAACAAGATGTACAATTTAATAGATTAACCATCATTTCTAAAGTAGTTTGTTTCAGAAAACAAACACCTTCGTTGCGAAGAATCTTCACACAGTACTGTTTGAATAAGGCTCTTCTGTTCTGCAAATGAGTTGCTTTCTTCTGCAAAAGAGTCTTCAGTGCAGCAAGATCAAACTTTCCTAGTTTGCGTAATCTAACAAGATGTACACCTTAGCAGATTAATCACATTTCTAACGTAGTTTGTTTAGAAAACAAACACCTTCATTGCCGAACACAGTACTGTGTGAAATAAGCGAGTTCTGTTCTGCAAATGAGTTGCTTTCTTATGAAGAGTCTTCAGTGCAGCAAGATCAAACTTTCCTAGGTTGCGTAATCTAACACGATGTACAACTTAGTAGATTAATCACATTTCTAACGCAGTTTGTTTAGAAAACAAACGCCTTCATTGCCGAACACAGTACTCTGAAATAAGGCTGTTCTGTTCCGCAAATGAGTGGCTTTCTTACGAAGAATCTTCAGTGCAGCTAGATCAAACTTTCCTAGTTTGTGTAATCTAACAAGATGTACAACGTAGTAGATTAACAACATTTCTAACGTAGTTTGTTTAGAAAACAAACACCTTCATTGCCGAACACAGTACTGTGTGAAATAAGGCTGTTCTGTTCAGCAAATGAGTGGCTTTCTTACGAAGAGTCTTCAGTGCAGCAAGATCAAACTTTCCTAGTTTGCGTAATCTAACAAGATGTACAACTTAGTAGATTAATCACATTTCTAACGTAGTTTGTTTAGAAAACAAACGCCTTCATTGCCGAACACAGTACTCTGTGAAATAAGGCTGTTCTGTTCCGCAAATGAGTGGCTTTCTTACGAAGAATCTTCAGTGCAGCTAGATCAAACTTTCCTAGTTTGTGTAATCTAACAAGGTGTACAATTTAGTAGATTAACCACATTTCTAACGTAGTTTGTTTAGAAAACAAACACCTTCATTTCCGAACACAGTACTGTGTGAAATTAGCCAGTTCTGTTCTGCAAATGAGTTGCTTTCTTACGAAGAGTCTTCAGTGCAGCAAGATCAAACTTTCCTGGTTTGTGTAATCTAACAAGATGTACAACTTAGTAGATTAACCTCATTTCTAACGTAGTTTGTTTAGAAAACAAACGCCTTCATTGACGAACACAGTACTGTGTAAATAAGGCTGTTCTGTTCCCCAAATGAGTTGCTTTCTTATGAAGAGTCTTCAGTGCAGCAAGATCAAACTTTCCTAGTTTGTGTAATCTAACAAGATGTACAACGTAGTAGATTAACCACATTTCTAACGTAGTTTGTTTAGAAAACAAACGCCTTCATTGCCGAACACAGTACTGTGTGAAATAAGGCTGTTCTGTTCTGCAAATGAGTGGCTTTCTTACGAAGAGTCTTCAGTGCAGCTAGATCAAACTTTCCTAGTTTGTGTAATCTAACAAGATGTACAACGTAGTAGATTAACCACATTTCTAACGTAGTTTGTTTAGAAAACAAACACCTTCATTGCCGAACACAGTACTGTGTGAAATAAGCCAGTTCTGTTCTGCAAATGAGTTGCTTTCTTACGAAGAGTCTTCAGTGCAGCAAGATCAAACTTTCCTAGTTTGCGTAATCTAACACGATGTACAACTTAGTAGATTAATCACATTTCTAACGCAGTTTGTTTACAAAACAAACGCCTTCATTGCCGAACACAGTACTCTGTGAAATAAGGCTGTTCTGTTCCCATAAATGAGTGGCTTTCTTCTGAAGAATCTTTAGTGCAGCTAGATCAAACTTTCCTAGTTTTGTGTAATCTAACAAGGTGTACAATTTAGTAGATTAACCACATTTCTAACGTAGTTTGTTTAGAAAACAAACACCTTCATAGCCGAACACAGTACTGTGTGAAATAAGCCAGTTCTGTTCTGTAAATGAGTTGCTTTCTTACGAAGAGTCTTCAGTGCAGCAAGATCAAACTTTCCTGGTTTGTGTAATGTAACAAGATGTACAACTTAGTAGATTAACCACATTTCTAACGTAGTTTGTTTAGAAAACAAACGCCTTCATTGCCGAACACAGTACTGTGTAAATAAGGCTGTTCTGTTCCCCAAATGAGTTGCTTTCTTACGAAGAGTCTTCAGTGCAGCAAGATAAAACTTTCCTAGTTTGTGTAATCTAACAAGATATACAACTTAAAAGATTAACCATCATTCTAAAGTAGTTTGTTTAGAAAACAAACACCTTCATTGCCGAACACAGTAGTGTGTGAAATAAGGCTGTTCTGTTCCCCAAATGAGTTGCTTTCTTACGAAGAGTCTTCAGTGCAGCAAGATCAAACTTTCCTAGTTTGTGTAATCTAACAAGATGTACAATTTAGTAGATTAACCACATTTCTAACGTAGTTTGTTTAGAAAACAAACGCCTTCATTGCCGAACACAGTACTGTGTGAAATAAGGCTGTTCTGTTCCGCCAAATGAGTGGCTTTCTTCACGAAGAGTCTTCAGTGCAGCAAGATCAAACTTTCCTAGTTTGTGTAATCTAACAAGATGTACAATTTAATAGATTACCATCATTTCTAACGTAGTTTGTTTCAAAAATAAACTCATTCATTGCGAACACAGTACTGTGTGAATAAGGCTCTTCTGTCCCCCAAATCAGTTGCTTTCTTACGAACTGTCTTCAGTGCAGCAAGATCAAACTTTCCTAGTTTGCTTAATCTAACAAGATGTACAATTTAGTAGAATAACCACAGTTCTGACGTAGTTTGTTCAGAAAACAAACGCCTTCATTGCTGAACACAGTACTGTGTGAAATAAGGCTGTTCTGTTCCGCAAATGAGTGGCTTTCTTACGAAGAATCTTCTGTGCAGCAAGATCAAACGTTCCTAGTTTGTTTAATCTAACAAGATGTACAATTTAGTAGATTAACCACATTTCTAACGTAGTTTGTTTAGAAAACAAACGCCTTCATTGCCGAACACAGTACTGTGTGAAATAAGGCTGTTCTGTTCCGCAAATGAGTGGCTTTCTTACGAAGAATCTTCAGTGCAGCTAGATAAAACTTTCCTAGTTTGTGTAATCTAACAAGGTGTACAATTTAGTAGATTAACCACATTTCTAACGTAGTTTGTTTAGAAAACAAACACCTTCATTGCCGAACACAGTACTGTGTGAAATAAGCCAGTTCTGTTCTGCAAATGAGTTGCTTTCTTACGAAGAGTCTTCAGTGCAGCAAGATCAAACTTTCCTAGTTTGCGTAATCTAACAAGATGTACAACTTAGTAGATTAATCACATTTCTAACGTAGTTTGTTTAGAAAACAAACGCCTTCATTGCCGAACACAGTACTCTGTGAAATAAGGCTGTTCTGTTCAGCAAATGAGTGGCTTTCTTACGAAGAATCTTCAGTGCAGCTAGATCAAACTTTCCTAGTTTGTGTAATCTAACAAGGTGTACAATTTAGTAGATTAACCACATTTCTAACGTAGTTTGTTTAGAAAACAAACGCCTTCATTGCCGAACACAGTACTCTGTGAAATAAGGCTGTTCTGTTCAGCAAATGAGTGGCTTTCTTACGAAGAATCTTCAGTGCAGCTAGATCAAACTTTCCTAGTTTGTGTAATCTAACAAGATGTACAATTTAGTAGATTAACCGCATTTCTAACGTAGTTTGTTTAGAAAACAAACGCCTTCATTGCCGAACACAGTACTGTGTAAATAAGGCTGTTCTGTTCCCCAAATGATTTGCTTTCTTATGAAGAGTCTTCAGTGCAGCAAGATCAAACTTTCCTAGTTTGTGTAATCTAACAAGATGTACTACTTAAAAGACTACCATCATTCTAAAGGAGTTTGTTTAGAAAACAAACACCTTCATTGCCGAACACAGTACTGTGTGAAATAAGGCTGTTTTGTTCCCCAAATGAGTTGCTTTCTTACGAAGAGTCTTCAGTGCAGCTAGATCAAACTTTCCTAGTTTGTGTAATCTAACAAGATGTACAACTTAATAGACTACCATCATTTCTAAAGTAGTTTGTTCAGAAAATAAACTCATTCGTTGCCGAACACAGTACTGTGTGAATAAGGCTCTTCTGTCCCCCAAATCAGTTGCTTTCTTACGAACTGTCTTCAGTGCAGCAAGATCAAACTTTCCTAGTTTGCGTAATCTAACACGATGTACAACTTAGTAGAGTAATCACTTTTCTAACGCAGTTTGTTTAGAAAACAAACGCCTTCATTGCCGAACACAGTACTCTGTGAAATAAGGCTGTTCTGTTCCGCAAATGAGTGGCTTCTTACGAAGAATCTTCAGTGCAGCTAGATCAAACTTTCCTAGTTTGTGTAATCTAACAAGGTGTACAATTTAGTAGATTGACCACATTTCTAACGTAGTTTGTTTAGAAAACAAACACCTTCATTGCCGAACACAGTACTGTGTGAAATAAGCCAGTTCTGTTCTGCAAATGAGTTGCTTTCTTACGAAGAGTCTTCAGTGCAGCAAGATCAAACTTTCCTAGTTTGCGTAATCTAACACGATGTACAACTTAGTAGATTAATCACATTTCTAACGCAGTTTGTTTACAAAACAAACGCCTTCATTGCCGAACACAGTACTCTGTGAAATAAGGCTGTTCTGTTCCGCAAATGAGTGGCTTTCTTACGAAGAATCTTTAGTGCAGCTAGATCAAACTTTCCTAGTTTGTGTAATCTAACAAGGTGTACAATTTAGTAGATTAACCACATTTCTAACGTAGTTTGTTTAGAAAACAAACACCTTCATAGCCGAACACAGTACTGTGTGAAATAAGCCAGTTCTGTTCTGTAAATGAGTTGCTTTCTTACGAAGAGTCTTCAGTGCAGCAAGATCAAACTTTCCTGGTTTGTGTAATGTAACAAGATGTACAACTTAGTAGATTAACCGCATTTCTAACGTAGTTTGTTTAGAAAACAAACGCCTTCATTGCCGAACACAGTACTGTGTAAATAAGGCTGTTCTGTTCCCCAAATGAGTTGCTTTCTTACGAAGAGTCTTCAGTGCAGCAAGATAAAACTTTCCTAGTTTGTGTAATCTAACAAGATATACAACTTAAAAGACTACCATCATTCTAAAGTAGTTTGTTTAGAAAACAAACACCTTCATTGCCGAACACAGTAGTGTGTGAAATAAGGCTGTTCTGTTCCCCAAATGAGTTGCTTTCTTACGAAGAGTCTTCAGTGCAGCAAGATCAAACTTTCCTAGTTTGTGTAATCTAACAAGATGTACAACGTAGTAGATTAACAACATTTCTAACGTAGTTTGTTTAGAAAACAAACGCCTTCATTGCCGAACACAGTACTGTGTGAAATAAGGCTGTTCTGTTCATAAATGAGTGGCTTTCTTACGAAGAGTCTTCAGTGCAGCTAGATCAAACTTTCCTAGTTTGTGTAATCTAACAAGATGTACAACTTAATAGACTACCATCATTTCTAAAGTAGTTTGTTCAGAAAATAAACTCATTCGTTGCCGAACACAGTACTGTGTGAATAAGGCTCTTCTGTCCCCCAAATCAGTTGCTTTCTTACGAACTGTCTTCAGTGCAGCAAGATCAAACTTTCCTAGTTTGCTTAATCTAACAAGATGTACAATTTAGTAGAATAACCACAGTTCTGACGTAGTTTGTTCAGAAAACAAACGCCTTCATTGCTGAACACAGTACTGTGTGAAATAAGGCTGTTCTGTTCCGCAAATGAGTGGCTTTCTTACGAAGAATCTTCTGTGCAGCAAGATCAAACGTTCCTAGTTTGTTTAATCTAACAAGATGTACAATTTAGTAGATTAACCACATTTCTAACGTAGTTTGTTTAGAAAACAAACGCCTTCATTGCCGAACACAGTACTGTGTGAAATAAGGCTGTTCTGTTCCGCAAATGAGTGGCTTTCTTCTTAGAAGAATCTTCAGTGCAGCTAGATCAAACTTTCCTAGTTTGTGTAATCTAACAAGGTGTACAATTTAGTAGATTAACCACATTTCTAACGTAGTTTGTTTAGAAAACAAACACCTTCATTGCCGAACACAGTACTGTGTGAAATAAGCCAGTTCTGTTCTGCAAATGAGTTGCTTTCTTACGAAGAGTCTTCAGTGCAGCAAGATCAAACTTTCCTAGTTTGCGTAATCTAACAAGATGTACAACTTAGTAGATTAATCACATTTCTAACGTAGTTTGTTTAGAAAACAAACGCCTTCATTGCCGAACACAGTACTCTGTGAAATAAGGCTGTTCTGTTCAGCAAATGAGTGGCTTTCTTACGAAGAATCTTCAGTGCAGCTAGATCAAACTTTCCTAGTTTGTGTAATCTAACAAGATGTACAATTTTAGTAGATTAACCACATTTCTAACGTAGTTTGTTTAGAAAACAAACGCCTTCATTGCCGAACACAGTACTCTGTGAAATAAGGCTGTTCTCTTCAGCAAATGAGTGGCTTTCTTACGAAGAATCTTCTGTGCAGCTAGATCAAACTTTCCTAGTTTGTGTAATCTAACAAGATGTACAATTTAGTAGATTAACCGCATTTCTAACGTAGTTTGTTTAGAAAACAAACGCCTTCATTGCCGAACACAGTACTGTGTAAATAAGGCTGTTCTGTTCCCCAAATGATTTGCTTTCTTACGAAGAGTCTTCAGTGCAGCAAGATCAAACTTTCCTAGTTTGTGTAATCTAACAAGATGTACAACTTCAAAGACTACCATCATTCTAAAGGAGTTTGTTTAGAAAACAAACACCTTCATTGCCGAACACAGTACTGTGTGAAATAAGGCTGTTCTGTTCCCCAAATGAGTTGCTTTCTTACGAAGAGTCTTCAGTGCAGCTAGATCAAACTTTCCTAGTTTGTGTAATCTAACAAGATGTACAACTTAATAGACTACCATCATTTCTAAAGTAGTTTGTTCAGAAAATAAACTCATTCATTGCCAGAACACAGTACTGTGTGAATAAGGCTCTTCTGTTCCCCAAATCAGTTGCTTTCTTACGAACTGTCTTCAGTGCAGCAAGATCAAACTTTCCTAGTTTGCGTAATCTAACACGATGTACAACTTAGTAGAGTAATCACATTTCTAACGCAGTTTGTTTAGAAAACAAACGCCTTCATTGCCGAACACAGTACTCTGTGAAATAAGGCTGTTCTGTTCCGCAAATGAGTGGCTTTCTTACGAAGAATCTTCAGTGCAGCTAGATCAAACTTTCCTAGTTTGTGTAATCTAACAAGGTGTACAATTTAGTAGATTAACCACATTTCTAACGTAGTTTGTTTAGAAAACAAACACCTTCATTGCCGAACACAGTACTGTGTGAAATAAGCCAGTTCTGTTCTGCAAATGAGTTGCTTTCTTACGAAGAGTCTTCAGTGCAGCAAGATCAAACTTTCCTAGTTTGCGTAATCTAACAAGATGTACAACTTAGTAGATTAATCACATTTCTAACGTAGTTTGTTTAGAAAACAAACGCCTTCATTGCCGAACACAGTACTCTGTGAAATAAGGCTGTTCTGTTCAGCAAATGAGTGGCTTTCTTACGAAGAATCTTCAGTGCAGCTAGATCAAACTTTCCTAGTTTGTGTAATCTAACAAGGTGTACAATTTAGTAGATTAACCACATTTCTAACGTAGTTTGTTTAGAAAACAAACGCCTTCATTGCCGAACACAGTACTCTGTGAAATAAGGCTGTTCTCTTCAGCAAATGAGTGGCTTTCTTACGAAGAATCTTCAGTGCAGCTAGATCAAACTTTCCTAGTTTGTGTAATCTAACAAGATGTACAACTTAGTAGATTAACCGCATTTCTAACGTAGTTTGTTTAGAAAACAAACGCCTTCATTGCCGAACACAGTACTGTGTAAATAAGGCTGTTCTGTTCCCCAAATGATTTGCTTTCTTACGAAGAGTCTTCAGTGCAGCAAGATCAAACTTTCCTAGTTTGTGTAATCTAACAAGATGTACAACTTAAAGATTAACCACATTTCTAAAGTAGTTTGTTTAGAAAACAAACACCTTCATTGCCGAACACAGTAGTGTGTGAAATAAGGCTGTTCTGTTCCCCAAATGAGTTGCTTTCTTACGAAGAGTCTTCAGTGCAGCAAGATCAAACTTTCCTAGTTTGTGTAATCTAACAAGATGTACAACGTAGTAGATTAACCACATTTCTAACGTAGTTTGTTTAGAAAACAAACGCCTTCATTGCCGAACACAGTACTGTGTGAAATAAGGCTGTTCTGTTCCAAATGAGTGGCTTTCTTACGAAGAGTCTTCAGTGCAGCTAGATCAAACTTTCCTAGTTTGTGTAATCTAACAAGATGTACAACTTAATAGATTACCATCATTTCTAAAGTAGTTTGTTCAGAAAACAAACTCATTCATTGCCGAACACAGTACTGTGAAAATAAGGCTCTTCTGTCCCCAAATCAGTTGCTTTCTTACGAACTGTCTTCAGTGCAGCAAGATCAAACTTTCCTAGTTTGCTTAATCTAACAAGATGTACAATTTAGTAGAATAACCACAGTTCTGACGTAGTTTGTTCAGAAAACAAACGCCTTCATTGCTGAACACAGTACTGTGTGAAATAAGGCTGTTCTGTTCCCAAATGAGTGGCTTTCTTACGAAGAGTCTTCTGTGCAGCAAGATCAAACTTTCCTAGTTTGTTTAATCTAACAAGATGTACAATTTAGTAGATTAACCACATTTCTAACGTAGTTTGTTTAGAAAACAAACGCCTTCATTGCCGAACACAGTACTGTGTGAAATAAGGCTGTTCTGTTCCGCAAATGAGTGGCTTTCTTTTGAAGAGTCTTCAGTGCAGCAAGATCAAACTTTCCTAGTTTGTTTAATCTAACAAGATGTACAATTTAGTAGATTAACCACATTTCTAACGTAGTTTGTTTAGAAAACAAACACCTTCATTGCCGAACACAGTACTGTGTGAAATAAGCCAGTTCTGTTCTGCAAATGAGTTGCTTTCTTACGAAGAGTCTTCAGTGCAGCAAGATCAAACTTTCCTAGTTTGTGTAATCTAACACGATGTACAATTTAGTAGATTAACCACATTTCTAACGTAGTTTGTTTAGAAAACAAAACGCCTTCATTGCCGAACACAGTACTGTGTGAAATAAGGCTGTTCTGTTCCGCAAATGAGTGGCTTTCTTACGAAGAGTCTTCAGTGCAGCTAGATCAAACTTTCCTAGTTTGTGTAATCTAACAAGATGTACAATTTAATAGATTAACCATCATTTCTAAAGTAGTTTGTTCAGAAAACAAACTCATTTCATTGCCGAACACAGTACTGTGTGAATAAGGCTGTTCTGTCCCCAAATCAGTTGCTTTCTTACGAACTGTCTTCAGTGCAGCAAGATCAAACTTTCCTAGTTTGCTTAATCTAACAAGATGTACAATTTAGTAGATTAACCACATTTCTAACGTAGTTTGTTCAGAAAACAAACGCCTTCATTGCTGAACACAGTACTGTGTGAAATAAGGCTGTTCTGTTCCGCAAATGAGTGGCTTTCTTACGAAGAATCTTCAGTGCAGCAAGATCAAACGTTCCTAGTTTGTTTAATCTAACAAGATGTACAATTTAGTAGATTAACCACATTTCTAACGTAGTTTGTTTAGAAAACAAACGCCTTCATTGCCGAACACAGTACTGTGTGAAATAAGGCTGTTCTGTTCAAATGAGTGGCTTTCTTACGAAGAATCTTCTGTGCAGCAAGATCAAACTTTCTAGTTTGTTTAATCTAACAAGATGTACAATTTAGTAGATTAACCACATTTCTAACGTAGTTTGTTTAGAAAACAAACGCCTTCATTGCCGAACACAGTACTGTGTGAAATAAGGCTGTTCTGTTCCGCAAATGAGTGGCTTTCTTACGAAGAATCTTCAGTGCAGCTAGATAAAACTTTCCTAGTTTGTGTAATCTAACAAGATGTACAATTTAGTAGATTAACCACATTTCTAACGTAGTTTGTTTAGAAAACAAACACCTTCATTGCCGAACACAGTACTGTGTGAAATAAGCCAGTTCTGTTCTGCAAATGAGTTGCTTTCTACGAAGAGTCTTCAGTGCAGCAAGATCAAACTTTTCCTAGTTTGTGTAATCTAACAAGATGTACAACTTAGTAGATTAATCACATTTCTGACGCAGTTTGTTTAGAAAACAAACGCCTTCATTGCCGAACACAGTACTCTGTGAAATAAGGCTGTTCTGTTCCGCAAATGAGTGGCTTTCTTACGAAGAATCTTCAGTGCAGCTAGATCAAACTTTCCTAGTTTGTGTAATCTAACAAGATGTACAATTTAGTAGATTAACCACATTTCTAACGTAGTTTGTTTAGAAAACAAACGCCTTCATTGCCGAACACAGTACTGTGTGAAATAAGGCTGTTCTCTTCTGCAAATGAGTTGCTTTCTTACGAAGAGTCTTCAGTGCAGCAAGATCAAACTTTCCTAGTTTGTATAATGTAATAAGATGTACAACTGAGTAGATTAACCACATTTGTAACATAGTTTGTTTAGAAAATAAACGCCTTCATTGCCGAACATAGTACTGTGTGAAATAAGGCTGTTCTGTTCCCCAAATGATTTGCTTTCTTATGAAGAGTCTTCAGTGCAGCAAGATCAAACTTTCCTAGTTTGTGTAATCTAACAAGATGTACACTTTAGTAGATTAACCACATTTCTAATGTAGTTTGTTTAGAAAACAAACACCTTCATTGCCGAACACAGTACTGTGTGAAATAAGGCTGTTCTGTTCCCCAAATGAGTTGCTTTCTTCGAAGAGTCTTCAGTGCAGCTAGATCAAACTTTCCTAGTTTGTGTAATCTAACAAGATGTACAACTTAGTAGATTACCATCATTTCTAAAGTAGTTTGTTCAGAAAACAAACTCATTCATTGCCGAACACAGTACTGTGTGAAAATAAGGCTGTTCTGTTCCCCAAATGAGTTGCTTTCTTACGAAAGAGTCTTCAGTGCAGCAAGATCAAACTTTCCTAGTTTGTGTAATCTAACAAGATGTACAATTTAGTAGATTAATAACATTTCTAACGCAGTTTGTTTAGAAAACAAACGCCTTCATTGCCGAACACAGTACTCTGTGAAATAAGGCTGTTCTGTTCCGCAAATGAGTGGCTTCTTACGAAGAATCTTCAGTGCAGCTAGATCAAACTTTCCTAGTTTGTGTAATCTAACAAGGTGTACAATTTAGTAGATTAACCACATTTCTAACGTAGTTTGTTTAGAAAACAAACACCTTCATTGCCGAACACAGTACTGTGTGAAATAAGCCAGTTCTGTTCTGCAAATGAGTTGCTTTCTTACGAAGAGTCTTCAGTGCAGCAAGATCAAACTTTCCTAGTTTGTGTAATCTAACAAGATGTACAACTTAGTAGATTAATCACATTTCTAACGTAGTTTGTTTAGAAAACAAACGCCTTCATTGCCGAACACAGTACTCTGTGAAATAAGGCTGTTCTGTTCCGCAAATGAGTGGCTTTCTTACGAAGAGTCTTCAGTGCAGCTAGATCAAACTTTCCTAGTTTGTGTAATCTAACAAGATGTACAATTTAGTAGATTAACCACATTTCTAACGTAGTTTGTTTAGAAAACAAACGCCTTCATTGCCGAACACAGTACTGTGTGAAATAAGGCTGTTCTGTTCTGCAAATGAGTGGCTTTCTTACGAAGAGTCTTCAGTGCAGCAAGATCAAACTTTCCTAGTTTGTGTAATCTAACAAGATGTACAACTTAGTAGATTAACCACATTTCTAACGTAGTTTGTTTAGAAAACAAACGCCTTCATTGCCGAACACAGTACTGTGTAAATAAGGCTGTTCTGTTCCCCAAATGATTTGCTTTCTTACGAAGAGTCTTCAGTGCAGCAAGATCAAACTTTCCTAGTTTGTGTAATCTAACAAGATGTACAATTTAAAAGATTAACCATCATTTCTAACGTAGTTTGTTTAGAAAACAAACACCTTCATTGCCGAACACAGTAGTGTGTGAAATAAGGCTGTTCTGTTCCCCAAATGAGTTGCTTTCTTACGAAGAGTCTTCAGTGCAGCAAGATCAAACTTTCCTAGTTTGTGTAATCTAACAAGATGTACAACTTAGTAGATTAACCACATTTCTAACGTAGTTTGTTTAGAAAACAAACGCCTTCATTGCCGAACACAGTACTGTGTGAAATAAGGCTGTTCTGTTCTGCAAATGAGTTGCTTTCTTACGAAGAGTCTTCAGTGCAGCAAGATCAAACTTTCCTAGTTTGTGTAATCTAACAAGATGTACAACTTAGTAGATTACCATCATTTCTAAAGTAGTTTGTTCAGAAAACAAACTCCTTCATTGCCGAACACAGTACTGTGTGAATAAAGGCTCTTCTGTCCCCAAATGAGTTTTTCTTTCTTACGAAGAGTCTTCAGTGCAGCAAGATCAAACTTTCCTAGTTTGCTTAATCTAACAAGATGTACAATTTAGTAGATTAACCACATTTCTAACGTAGTTTGTTTCGAAAACAAACGCCTTCATTGCTGAACACAGTACTTTGTGAAATAAGGCTGTTCTGTTCCGCAAATGAGTGGCTTTCTTACGAAGAGTCTTCAGTGCAGCAAGATCAAACTTTCCTAGTTTGTTGTAATCTAACAAGATGTACAATTTAGTAGATTAACCACATTTCTAACGTAGTTTGTTTAGAAAACAAACACCTTCATTGCCGAACACAGTACTGTGTGAAATAAGGCTGTTCTGTTCTGCAAATGAGTGGCTTTCTTACGAAGAGTCTTCAGTGCAGCAAGATCAAACTTTCCTAGTTTGTGTAATCTAACAAGATGTACAATTTAGTAGATTAACCACATTTCTAACGTAGTTTGTTTAGAAAACAAACACCTTCATTGCCGAACACAGTACTCTGTGAAATAAGCCTGTTCTGTTCTGCAAATGAGTTGCTTTCTTACGAAGAGTCTTCAGTGCAGCTAGATCAAACTTTCCTAGTTTGTGTAATCTAACAAGGTGTACAATTTAGTAGATTAACCACATTTCTAACGTAGTTTGTTTAGAAAACAAACGCCTTCATTGCCGAACACAGTACTCTGTGAAATAAGGCTGTTCTGTTCAGCAAATGAGTGGCTTTCTTACGAAGAATCTTCAGTGCAGCTAGATCAAACTTTCCTAGTTTGTGTAATCTAACAAGATGTACAATTTAGTAGATTAACCGCATTTCTAACGTAGTTTGTTTAGAAAACAAACACCTTCATTGCCGAACACAGTACTGTGAAATAAGGCTGTTCTGTTCTGCAAATGAGTTGCTTTCTTACGAAGAGTCTTCAGTGCAGCAAGATCAAACTTTCCTAGTTTGTGTAATCTAACAAGATGTACAATTTAGTAGATTAACCACATTTCTAACGTAGTTTGTTTAGAAAACAAACACCTTCATTGCCGAACACAGTACTGTGTGAAATAAGGCTGTTCTGTTCTGTTCAACAAATGAGTTGCTTTCTTACGAAGAGTCTTCAGTGCAGCTAGATCAAACTTTCCTAGTTTGTGTAATCTAACAAGATGTACAATTTAGTAGATTACCATCATTTCTAAAGTAGTTTGTTCAGAAAATAAACTCCTTCATTGCCGAACACAGTACTGTGTGAAATAAGGCTGTTCTGTTCCCCCAAATGAGTTGCTTTCTTAAGAACTGTCTTCAGTGCAGCAAGATCAAACTTTCCTAGTTTGTAATCTAACAAGATGTACAATTTAGTAGAATTAACCACATTTCTGACGTAGTTTGTTCAAAAAACAAACGCCTTCATTGCTGAACACAGTACTGTGTGAAATAAGGCTGTTCTGTTCCGCAAATGAGTGGCTTTCTTACGAAGAATCTTCAGTGCAGCAAGATCAAACGTTCCTAGTTGGTGTAATCTAACAAGGTGTACAATTTAGTAGATTAACCACATTTCTAACGTAGTTTGTTTAGAAAACAAACACCTTCATTGCCGAACACAGTACTGTGTGAAATAAGCCAGTTCTGTTCTGTAAATGAGTTGCTTTCTTACGAAGAGTCTTCAGTGCAGCAAGATCAAACTTTCCTAGTTTGTGTAATCTAACAAGATGTACAACTTAGTAGATTAACCCCATTTCTAACGTAGTTTGTTTAGAAAACAAACGCCTTCATTGCCGAACACAGTACTGTGTGAAATAAGGCTGTTCTGTTCCCCAAATGAGTTGCTTTCTTACGAAGAGTCTTCAGTGCAGCAAGATCAAACTTTCCTAGTTTGTTTAATCTAACAAGATGTACAACTTAGTAGATTAATCACATTTCTAACGTAGTTTGTTTAGAAAACAAACACCTTCTTCTTGCCGAACACAGTACTGTGTGAAATAAGGCTGTTCTGTTCGGCAAATGAGTGGCTTTCTTTACGAAGAGTCTTCAGTGCAGCAAGATCAAACTTTCCTAGTTTGTGTAATCTAACAAGGTGTACAATTTAGTAGATTAACCACATTTCTAACGTAGTTTGTTTAGAAAACAAACACCTTCATTGCCGAACACAGTACTGTGTGAAATAAGGCAGTTCTGTTCTGCAAATGAGTTGCTTTCTTACGAAGAGTCTTCAGTGCAGCAAGATCAAACTTTCCTAGTTTGCGTAATCTAACAAGATGTACAACTTAGTAGATTAATCACATTTCTAACGTAGTTTGTTTAGAAAACAAACGCCTTCATTGCCGAACACAGTACTCTGTGAAATAAGGCTGTTCTGTTCCGCAAATGAGTGGCTTTCTTACGAAGAATCTTCAGTGCAGCTAGATCAAACTTTCCTAGTTTGTGTAATCTAACAAGATGTACAATTTAGTAGATTAACCACATTTCTAACGTAGTTTGTTTAGAAAACAAACGCCTTCATTGCCGAACACAGTACTGTGTGAAATAAGGCTGTTCTGTTCCGCAAATGAGTGGCTTTCTTACGAAGAGTCTTCAGTGCAGCTAGATCAAACTTTCCTAGTTTGTGTAATCTAACAAGGTGTACAATTTAGTAGATTAACCATCATTTCTAAAGTAGTTTGTTCAGAAAACAAACTCCTTCATTGCGAACACAGTACTGTGTGAAATAAGGCTCTTCTGTTCCCCAAATCAGTTGCTTTCTTACGAACTGTCTTCAGTGCAGCAAGATCAAACTTTCCTAGTTTGTGTAATCTAACAAGATGTACAATTTAGTAGATTAACCACATTTCTAACGTAGTTTGTTCAGAAAACAAACGCCTTCATTGCTGAACACAGTACTGTGTGAAATAAGGCTGTTCTGTTCTGCAAATGAGTGGCTTTCTTACGAAGAGTCTTCAGTGCAGCTAGATCAAACTTTCCTAGTTTGTGTAATCTAACAAGATGTACAACTTAGTAGATTAACCATCATTTCTAAAGTAGTTTGTTCAGAAAATAAACTCATTCATTGCCGAACACAGTACTGTGTGAATAAGGCTCTTCTGTTCGCCAAATCAGTTGCATTCTTACGAAGAGTCTTCAGTGCAGCAAGATCAAACTTTCCTAGTTTGCGTAATCTAACAAGATGTACAATTTAGTAGATTAATCTCATTTCTAACGTAGTTTGTTTAGAAAACAAACGCCTTCATTGCCGAACACAGTACTCTGTGAAACAAGGCTGTTCTGTTCCCCAAATGAGTGGCTTTCTTACGAAGAGTCTTCAGTGCAGCTAGATCAAACTTTCCTAGTTTGTGTAATCTAACAAGATGTACAATTTAATAGATTAACCATCATTTCTAAAGTAGTTTGTTCAGAAAACAAACGCCTTCATTGCCGAACACAGTACTGTGTGAATAAGGCTCTTCTGTTCTGCAAATGAGTTGCTTTCTTACGAAGAGTCTTCAGTGCAGCAAGATCAAACTTTCCTTGTTTGTGTAATCTAACAAGATGTACACCTTAGCAGATTAATCACATTTCTAACGTAGTTTGTTTAGAAAACAAACACCTTCATTGCCGAACACAGTACTGTGTAAAATAAGGCTGTTCTGTTCCCCAAATGAGTTGCTTTCTTACGAAGAGTCTTCAGTGCAGCAAGATCAAACTTTCCTAGTTTGTGTAATCTAACAAGATGTACAACTTAGTAGATTAACCACATTTCTAACGTAGTTTGTTTAGAAAACAAACGCCTTCATTGACAAACACAGTACAGTACTGTGAAATAAGGCTGTTCTTTTCCGCAAATGAGTGGATTTCTTACGAAGAATCTTCAGTGCAGCTAGATCAAACTTTCCTAGTTTGTGTAATCTAACAAGGTGTACAATTTAGTAGATTAACCACATTTCTAACGTAGTTTGTTTAGAAAACAAACGCCTTCATTGCCGAACACAGTACTGTGTGAAATAAGGCTGTTCTGTTCCGCAAATGAGTGGCTTTCTTACGAAGAGTCTTCAGTGCAGCAAGATCAAACTTTCCTAGTTTGTGTAATCTAACAAGATGTACAACTTAAAAGACTACCATCATTCTAAAATAGTTTGTTTAGAAAACAAACACCTTCATTGCCGAACACAGTAGTGTGTGAAATAAGGCTGTTCTGTTCCCCAATGAGTTGCTTTCTTACGAAGAGTCTTCAGTGCAGCAAGATCAAACTTTCCTAGTTTGTGTAATCTAACAAGATGTACAACGTAGTAGATTAACCACATTTCTAACGTAGTTTGTTTAGAAAACAAACGCCTTCATTGCCGAACACAGTACTGTGTGAAATAAGGCTGTTCTGTTCCGCAAATGAGTGGCTTTCTTACGAAGAGTCTTCAGTGCAGCTAGATCAAACTTTCCTAGTTTGTGTAATCTAACAAGATGTACAATTTAATAGATTACCATCATTTCTAAAGTAGTTTGTTCAGAAAACAAACTCATTCATTGCGAACACAGTACTGTGTGAATAAGGCTCTTCTGTCCCCCAAATCAGTTGCTTTCTTACGAACTGTCTTCAGTGCAACAAGATCAAACTTTCCTAGTTTGCTTAATCTTACAAGATGTACAATTTAGTAGAATAACCACAGTTCTGACGTAGTTTGTTCAGAAAACAAACGCCTTCATTGCTGAACACAGTACTGTGTGAAATAAGGCTGTTCTGTTCCGCAAATGAGTGGCTTTCTTACGAAGAGTCTTCAGTGCAGCTAGATCAAACTTTCCTAGTTTGTGTAATCTAACAAGATGTACAACGTAGTAGATTAACCACATTTCTAACGTAGTTTGTTTAGAAAACAAACGCCTTCATTGCCGAACACAGTACTGTGTGAATAAGGCTCTTCTGTCCCCCAAATCAGTTGCTTTCTTACGAACTGTCTTCAGTGCAACAAGATCAAACTTTCCTAGTTTGCTTAATCTTACAAGATGTACAATTTAGTAGAATAACCACAGTTCTGACGTAGTTTGTTCAGAAAACAAACGCCTTCATTGCTGAACACAGTACTGTGTGAAATAAGGCTGTTCTGTTCCGCAAATGAGTTGCTTTCTTACGAAGAGTCTTCAGTGCAGCAAGATCAAACTTTCCTGGTTTGTGTAATCTAACAAGATGTACAACTTAGTAGATTAACCACATTTCTAACGTAGTTTGTTTAGAAAACAAACGCCTTCATTGCCGAACACAGTACTCTGTGAAATAAGGCTGTTCTGTTCCCCAAATGAGTTGCTTTCTTACGAAGAGTCTTCAGTGCAGCAAGATCAAACTTTCCTAGTTTGTGTAATCTAACAAGATGTACAACGTAGTAGATTAACCACATTTCTAACGTAGTTTGTTTAGAAAACAAACGCCTTCATTGCCGAACACAGTATTGTGTGAAATAAGGCTGTTCTGTTCCGCAAATGAGTGGATTTCTTACGAAGAATCTTCAGTGCAGCTAGATCAAACTTTCCTAGTTTGTGTAATCTAACAAGGTGTACAATTTAGTAGATTAACCACATTTCTAACGTAGTTTGTTTAGAAAACAAACGCCTTCATTGCCGAACACAGTACTGTGTGAAATAAGGCTGTTCTGTTTCAAATGAGTTGCTTTCTTACGAAGAGTCTTCAATGCAGCAAGATCAAACTTTCCTAGTTTGTTTAATCTAACAAGATGTACAATTTGTAGATTATCCACATTTCTAACGTAGTTTGTTTAGAAAACAAACGCCTTCATTGCCGAACACAGTACTCTGTGAAATAAGGCTGTTCTGTTCTGCAAATGAGTGGCTTTTTACGAAGAGTCTTCAGTGCAGCAAGATCAAACTTTCCTTGTTTGTGTAATCTAACAAGGTGTACAATTTAGTAGATTAACCACATTTCTAACGTAGTTTGTTTAGAAAACAAACACCTTCATTGCCGAACACAGTACTGTGTGAAATAAGCCAGTTCTGTTCTGCAAATGAGTTGCTTTCTTACGAAGAGTCTTCAGTGCAGCAAGATTAAACTTTCCTGGTTTGTGTAATCTAACAAGATGTACAACTTAGTAGATGAACCACATTTCTAACGTAGTTAGTTTAGAAAACAAAGGCCTTCATTGCCGAACACAGTACTGTGTGAAATAAGGCTGTTCTGTTCCGCAAATGAGTGGCTTTCTTACGAAGAGTCTTCAGTGCAGCTAGATCAAACTTTCCTAGTTTGTGTAATCTAACAAGATGTACAATTTAGTAGATTACCATCATTTCTAAGTAAGTTTGTTTAGAAAACAAACGCCTTCATTGCCGAACACAGTACTGTGTGAAATAAGGCTCTTCTGTTCTGCAAATGAGTTGCTTTCTTACGAAGAGTCTTCAGTGCAGCAAGATCAAACTTTCCTAGTTTGCGTAATCTAACAAGATGTACACCTTAGCAGATTAATCACATTTCTAACGTAGTTTGTTTAGAAAACAAACGCCTTCATTGCCGAACACAGTACTCTGTGAAATAAGGCTGTTCTGTTCGGCAAATGAGTGGCTTTCTTACGAAGAGTCTTCAGTGCAGCTAGATCAAACTTTCCTAGTTTGTGTAATCTAACAAGGTGTACAATTTAGTAGATTAACCACATTTCTAACGTAGTTTGTTTAGAAAACAAACACCTTCATTGCCGAACACAGTACTGTGTGAAATAAGCCAGTTCTATTCTGCAAATGACGTGCTTTCTTACGAAGAGTCTTCAGTGCAGCAAGATCACACTTTCCTGGTTTGTGTAATCTAACAAGATGTACAACTTAGTAGATTAACCGCATTTCTAACGTAGTTTGTTTAGAAAACAAACGCCTTCATTGCCGAACACAGTACTGTGTAAATAAGGCTGTTCTGTTCCTCAAATGATTTGCTTTCTTACGAAGAGTCTTCAGTGCAGCCAGATCAAACTTTCCTAGTTTGTGTAATCTAACAAGATGTACAACTTAAAAGACTACCATCATTCTAAAGTAGTTTGTTTAGAAAACAAACACCTTCATTGCCGAACACAGTAGTGTGTGAAATAAGGCTGTTCTGTTCCCCAAATGAGTTGCTTTCTTACGAAGAGTCTTCAGTGCAGCAAGATAAAACTTTCCTAGTTTGTGTAATCTAACAAGATGTACAATTTAGTAGATTAACCACATTTCTAACGTAGTTTGTTTAGAAAACAAACACCTTCATTGCCGAACACAGTACTGTGTGAAATAAGGCTGTTCTGTTCCTGCAAATGAGTGGCTTTCTTACGAAGAGTCTTCAGTGCAGCAAGATCAAACTTTCCTAGTTTGTGTAATCTAACAAGATGTACAACTTAGTAGATTAACCATCATTTCTAAAGTAGTTTGTTTCAGAAAACAAACTCTTCATTGCCGAACACAGTACTGTGTGAAATAAGGCTGTTCTGTTCTGCAAATGAGTTGCTTTCTTACGAAGAGTCTTCAGTGCAGCAAGATCAAACTTTCCTAGTTTGCTTAATCTAACAAGATGTACAATTTAGTAGATTAACCACATTTCTAACGTAGTTTGTTTAGAAAACAAACGCCTTCATTGCTGAACACAGTACTGTGTGAAATAAGGCTGTTCTGTTCTGCAAATGAGTGGCTTTCTTACGAAGAATCTTCAGTGCAGCAAGATCAAACTTTCCTAGTTTGTGTAATCTAACAAGATGTACAATTTAGTAGATTAACCACACATTTCTAACGTAGTTTGTTTAGAAAACAAACGCCTTCATTGCCGAACACAGTACTGTGTGAAATAAGGCTGTTCTGTTCTGCAAATGAGTTGCTTTCTTACGAAGAGTCTTCAGTGCAGCAAGATCAAACTTTCCTAGTTTGTTTAATCTAACAAGATGTACAATTTAGTAGATTAACCACATTTCTAACGTAGTTTGTTTAGAAAACAAACGCCTTCATTGCCGAACACAGTACTGTGTGAAATAAGGGTGTTCATTTCTGCAAATGAGTGGCTTTCTTACGAAGAGTCTTCAGTGCAGCAAGATCAAACTTTCCTAGTTTGTGTAATCTAACAAGATGTACAATTTAGTAGATTAACCACATTTCTAACGTAGTTTGTTTAGAAAACAAACACCTTCATTGCCGAACACAGTACTGTGTGAAATAAGCCAGTTCTGTTCTGCAAATGAGTTGCTTTCTTACGAAGAGTCTTCAGTGCAGCAAGATCAAACTTTCCTAGTTTGTGTAATCTAACAAGATGTACAATTTAGTAGATTAACCACATTTCTAACGTAGTTTGTTTAGAAAACAAACGCCTTCATTGCCGAACACAGTACTGTGTGAAATAAGGCTGTTCTGTTCCGCAAATGAGTGGCTTTCTTACGAAGAGTCTTCAGTGCAGCTAGATCAAACTTTCCTAGTTTGTGTAATCTAACAAGATGTACAACTTAATAGATTAACCATCATTTCTAAAGTAGTTTGTTCAGAAAACAAAACGCTTTCATTGCCGAACACAGTACTGTTTGAAATAAGGCTGTTCTGTTCTGCAAATGAGTTGCTTTCTTACGAAGAGTCTTCAGTGCAGCAAGATCAAACTTTCCTAGTTTGCGTAATCTAACAAGATGTACAATTTAGTAGATTAATCACATTTCTAACGTAGTTTGTTTAGAAAACAAACACCTTCATTGCCGAACACAGTACTGTGTGAAATAAGGCTGTTCTGTTCTGCAAATGAGTTGCTTTCTTCTTACGAAGAGTCTTCAGTGCAGCAAGATCAAACTTTCCTAGTTTGTGTAATCTAACAAGATGTACAACTTAGTAGATTAATCACATTTCTAACGTAGTTTGTTTAGAAAACAAACACCTTCATTGCCGAACACAGTACTGTGTGAAATAAGGCTGTTCTGTTCTGTAAATGAGTGGCTTTCTTACGAAGAATCTTCAGTGCAGCAAGATCAAACTTTCCTAGTTTGTGTAATCTAACAAGATGTACAATTTAGTAGATTAACCACATTTCTAACGTAGTTTGTTTAGAAAACAAACACCTTCATTGCCGAACACAGTACTGTGTGAAATAAGGCTGTTCTGTTCCGCAAATGAGTGGCTTTCTTACGAAGAGTCTTCAGTGCAGCAAGATCAAACTTTCCTAGTTTGTGTAATCTAACAAGATGTACAACTTAGTAGATTAATCACATTTCTAACGTAGTTTGTTTAGAAAACAAACGCCTTCATTGCCGAACACAGTACTCTGTGAAATAAGGCTGTTCTGTTCAGCAAATGAGTGGCTTTCTTACGAAGAATCTTCAGTGCAGCTAGATCAAACTTTCCTAGTTTGTGTAATCTAACAAGATGTACAATTTAGTAGATTAACCACATTTCTAACGTAGTTTGTTTAGAAAACAAACACCTTCATTGCCGAACACAGTACTGTGTGAAATAAGCCAGTTCTGTTCTGCAAATGAGTTGCTTTCTTACGAAGAGTCTTCAGTGCAGCAAGATCAAACTTTCCTAGTTTGTGTAATCTAACAAGATGTACAACTTAGTAGATTAACCACATTTCTAACGTAGTTTGTTTAGAAAACAAACGCCTTCATTGCCGAACACAGTACTGTGTGAAATAAGGCTGTTCTGTTCCCAAATGAGTTGCTTTCTTATGAAGAGTCTTCAGTGCAGCAAGATCAAACTTCCTAGTTTGTGTAATCTAACAAGATGTACAATTTAGTAGATTAACCACATTTCTAACGTAGTTTGTTTAGAAAACAAACGCCTTCATTGCCGAACACAGTACTGTGTGAAATAAGGCTGTTCTGTTCCGCAAATGAGTGGCTTTCTTACGAAGAGTCTTCAGTGCAGCTAGATCAAACTTTTCTAGTTTGTGTAATCTAACAAGGTGTACAATTTAGTAGATTAACCACATTTCTAACGTAGTTTGTTTAGAAAACAAACACCTTCATTGCCGAACACAGTACTGTGTGAAATAAGCCAGTTCTGTTCTGCAAATGAGTTGCTTTCTTACGAAGAGTCTTCAGTGCAGCAAGATCAAACTTTCCTAGTTTGTGTAATCTAACAAGATGTACAACTTAGTAGATTAATCACATTTCTAACGTAGTTTGTTTAGAAAACAAACGCCTTCATTGCCGAACACAGTACTGTGTGAAATAAGGCTGTTCTGTTCCGCAAATGAGTGGCTTTCTTACGAAGAATCTTCAGTGCAGCTAGATCAAACTTTCCTAGTTTGTGTAATCTAACAAGATGTACAATTTAGTAGATTAACCACATTTCTAACGTAGTTTGTTTAGAAAACAAACACCTTCATTGCGAACACAGTACTGTGTGAAATAAGCCAGTTCTGTTCCCCAAATGAGTTGCTTTCTTACGAAGAGTCTTCAGTGCAGCAAGATCAAACTTTCCTGGTTTGTGTAATCTAACAAGATGTACAACTTAGTAGATTAACCACATTTCTAACGTAGTTTGTTTAGAAAACAAACGCCTTCATTGCCGAACACAGTACTGTGTAAATAAGGCTGTTCTGTTCTGCAAATGAGTTGCTTTCTTACGAAAGAGTCTTCAGTGCAGCAAGATCAAACTTTCCTAGTTTGTGTAATCTAACAAGATGTACAACTTAGTAGATTACCATCATTCTAAAGTAGTTTGTTTAGAAAACAAACACCTTCATTGCCGAACACAGTAGTGTGTGAAATAAGGCTGTTCTGTTCTGCAAATGAGTTGCTTTCTTACGAAGAGTCTTCAGTGCAGCAAGATCAAACTTTCCTAGTTTGTGTAATCTAACAAGATGTACAATTTAGTAGATTAACCACATTTCTAACGTAGTTTGTTTAGAAAACAAACGCCTTCATTGCCGAACACAGTACTGTGTGAAATAAGGCTGTTCTGTTCCGCAAATGAGTGGCTTTCTTACGAAGAGTCTTCAGTGCAGCAAGATCAAACTTTCCTAGTTTGTGTAATCTAACAAGATGTACAACTTAGTAGATTAACCATCATTTCTAAAGTAGTTTGTTTAGAAAACAAACTCATTCATTGCCGAACACAGTACTGTGTGAAATAAGGCTGTTCTGTTCCCCAAATGAGTTGCTTTCTTACGAAGAGTCTTCAGTGCAGCAAGATCAATCTTTCCTAGTTTGTGTAATCTAACAAGGTGTACAATTTAGTAGATTAACCACATTTCTAACGTAGTTTGTTTAGAAAACAAACGCCTTCATTGCTGAACACAGTACTGTGTAAATAAGGCTGTTCTGTTCCGCAAATGAGTGGCTTTCTTACGAAGAATCTTCAGTGCAGTGCAGCAAGATCAAACTTTCCTAGTTTGTGTAATCTAACAAGATGTACAATTTAGTAGATTAACCACATTTCTAACGTAGTTTGTTTAGAAAACAAACGCCTTCATTGCCGAACACAGTACTGTGTGAAATAAGGCTGTTCTGTTCTGCAAATGAGTGGCTTTCTTACGAAGAATCTTCAGTGCAGCTAGATCAAACTTTCCTAGTTTGTGTAATCTAACAAGGTGTACAATTTAGTAGATTAACCACATTTCTAACGTAGTTTGTTTAGAAAACAAACACCTTCATTGCCGAACACAGTACTGTGTGAAATAAGCCAGTTCTGTTCTGCAAATGAGTTGCTTTCTTACGAAGAGTCTTCAGTGCAGCAAGATCAAAATTTCCTGGTTTGTGTAATCTAACAAGATATACAACTTAGTAGATTAATCACATTTCTAACGTAGTTTGTTTAGAAAACAAACGCCTTCATTGCCGAACACAGTACTCTGTGAAATAAGGCTGTTCTGTTCAGCAAATGAGTGGCTTTCTTACGAAGAATCTTCAGTGCAGCTAGATCAAACTTTCCTAGTTTGTGTAATCTAACAAGGTGTACAATTTAGTAGATTAACCACATTTCTAACGTAGTTTGTTTAGAAAACAAACACCTTCATTGCCGAACACAGTACTGTGTGAAATAAGGCTGTTCTGTTCTGCAAATGAGTGGCTTTCTTTACGAAGAGTCTTCAGTGCAGCTAGATCAAACTTTCCTAGTTTGTGTAATCTAACAAGATGTACAATTTAGTAGATTAACCACATTTCTAACGTAGTTTGTTTGAAAACAAACGCCTTCATTGCCCGAACACAGTACTGTGTAAATAAGGCTGTTCTGTTCCCCAAATGATTTGCTTTCTTATGAAGAGTCTTCAGTGCAGCAAGATCAAACTTTCCTAGTTTGTGTAATCTAACAAGATGTACAACTTAAAAGATTAACCATCATTTCTAAAGTAGTTTGTTTAGAAAACAAACACCTTCATTGCCGAACACAGTACTGTGTGAAATAAGGCTGTTTTGTTCCCCAAATGAGTTGCTTTCTTACGAAGAGTCTTCAGTGCAGCTAGATCAAACTTTCCTAGTTTGTGTAATCTAACAAGATGTACAACTTAATAGACTACCATCATTTCTAAAGTAGTTTGTTCAGAAAATAACCTTCATTCGTTGCGAACACAGTACTGTGTGAAATAAGGCTCTTCTGTTCCCCAAATCAGTTGCTTTCTTACGAACTGTCTTCAGTGCAGCAAGATCAAACTTTCCTAGTTTGTGTAATCTAACAAGATGTACAACTTAGTAGATTACCACATTTCTAACGTAGTTTGTTTAGAAAACAAACGCCTTCATTGCCGAACACAGTAATCTGTGAAATAAGGCTGTTCTGTTCTGCAAATGAGTGGCTTTCTTACGAAGAATCTTCAGTGCAGCAAGATCAAACTTTCCTAGTTTGTGTAATCTAACAAGATGTACAATTTAGTAGATTAACCACATTTCTAACGTAGTTTGTTTAGAAAACAAACACCTTCATTGCGAACACAGTACTGTGTGAAATAAGCCAGTTCTGTTCTGCAAATGAGTTGCTTTCTTACGAAGAGTCTTCAGTGCAGCAAGATCAAACTTTCCTAGTTTGTGTAATCTAACAAGATGTACAACTTAGTAGATTAATCACATTTCTAACGTAGTTTGTTTAGAAAACAAACGCCTTCATTGCCGAACACAGTACTCTGTGAAATAAGGCTGTTCTGTTCCGCAAATGAGTGGCTTTCTTACGAAGAATCTTCAGTGCAGCTAGATCAAACTTTCCTAGTTTGTGTAATCTAACAAGGTGTACAATTTAGTAGATTAACCACATTTCTAACGTAGTTTGTTTAGAAAACAAACACCTTCATTGCCGAACACAGTACTGTGTGAAATAAGCCAGTTCTGTTCTGCAAATGAGTTGCTTTCTTACGAAGAGTCTTCAGTGCAGCAAGATCAAACTTTCCTGGTTTGTGTAATCTAACAAGATGTACAACTTAGTAGATTAACCGCATTTCTAACGTAGTTTGTTTAGAAAACAAACGCCTTCATTGCCGAACACAGTACTGTGTAAATAAGGCTGTTCTGTTCCCCAAATGAGTTGCTTTCTTACGAAGAGTCTTCAGTGCAGCAAGATCAAACTTTCCTAGTTTGTGTAATCTAACAAGATGTACAACTTAAAAGACTACCATCATTCTAAAGTAGTTTGTTTAGAAAACAAACACCTTCATTGCCGAACACAGTAGTGTGTGAAATAAGGCTGTTCTGTTCCCCAAATGAGTTGCTTTCTTACGAAGAGTCTTCAGTGCAGCAAGATCAAACTTTCCTAGTTTGTGTAATCTAACAAGATGTACAATTTAGTAGATTAACAACATTTCTAACGTAGTTTGTTTAGAAAAACAAACGCCTTCATTGCCGAACACAGTACTGTGTGAAATAAGGCTGTTCTGTTCCGCAAATGAGTGGCTTTCTTTACGAAGAGTCTTCAGTGCAGCTAGATCAAACTTTCCTAGTTTGTGTAATCTAACAAGATGTACAATTTAATAGATTACCATCATTTCTAAAGTAGTTTGTTCAGAAAATAAACTCATTCATTGCCGAACACAGTACTGTGTGAAATAAGGCTGTTCTGTCCCCAAATCAGTTGCTTTCTTACGAACTGTCTTCAGTGCAGCAAGATCAAACTTTCCTAGTTTGCTTAATCTAACAAGATGTACAATTTAGTAGATTAACCACAGTTCTAACGTAGTTTGTTCAGGAAAACAAACGCCTTCATTGCTGAACACAGTACTGTGTGAAATAAGGCTGTTCTGTTCTGCAAATGAGTGGCTTTCTTACGAAGAGTCTTCAGTGCAGCAAGATCAAACTTTCCTAGTTTGTTTAATCTAACAAGATGTACAATTTAGTAGATTAACCACATTTCTAACGTAGTTTGTTTAGAAAACAAACGCCTTCATTGCCGAACACAGTACTGTGTGAAATAAGGCTGTTCTATTCCCCAAATGAGTGGCTTTTTCGAAGAGTCTTCAGTGCAGCTAGATCAAACTTTCCTAGTTTGTGTAATCTAACAAGATGTACAATTTAGTAGATTAACCACATTTCTAACGTAGTTTGTTTAGAAAACAAACACCTTCATTGCCGAACACAGTACTGTGTGAAATAAGCCAGTTCTGTTCTGCAAATGAGTTGCTTTCTTACGAAGAGTCTTCAGTGCAGCAAGATCAAACTTTCCTAGTTTGTGTAATCTAACAAGATGTACAACATAGTAGATTAACCACATTTCTAACGTAGTTTGTTTAGAAAACAAACGCCTTCATTGCCGAACACAGTACTGTGTGAAATAAGGCTGTTCTGTTCAGCAAATGAGTGGCTTTCTTACGAAGAATCTTCAGTGCAGCTAGATCAAACTTTCCTAGTTTGTGTAATCTAACAAGGTGTACAATTTAGTAGATTAACCACATTTCTAACGTAGTTTGTTTAGAAAACAAACACCTTCATTGCCGAACACAGTACTGTGTGAAATACGGCTGTTCTGTTCAGCAAATGAGTGGCTTTCTTACGAAGAATCTTCAGTGCAGCAAGATCAAACTTTCCTAGTTTGTGTAATCTAACAAGGTGTACAATTTAGTAGATTAACCACATTTCTAACGTAGTTTGTTTAGAAAACAAACGCCTTCATTGCCGAACACAGTACTGTGTAAATAAGGCTGTTCTGTTCCCAAATGATTTGCTTTCTTATGAAGAGTCTTCAGTGCAGCAAGATCAAACTTTCCTAGTTTGTGTAATCTAACAAGATGTACAATTTAAAAGATTAACCATCATTTCTAAAAGGAGTTTGTTTAGAAAACAAACACCTTCATTGCCTAACACAGTACTGTGTGAAATAAGGCTGTTCTGTTCCCCAAATGAGTTGCTTTCTTACGAAGAGTCTTCAGTGCAGCTAGATCAAACTTTCCTAGTTTGTGTAATCTAACAAGATGTACAACTTAGTAGATTAACCATCATTTCTAAAGTAGTTTGTTTAGAAAACAAACTCATCATTGCCGAACACAGTACTGTGTGAAATAAGGCTGTTCTGTCCCCAAATGAGTTGCTTTCTTACGAAGAGTCTTCAGTGCAGCAAGATCAAACTTTCCTAGTTTGTGTAATCTAACAAGATGTACAACTTAGTAGATTAATCACATTTCTAACGTAGTTTGTTTAGAAAACAAACGCCTTCATTGCCGAACACAGTACTGTGTGAAATAAGGCTGTTCTGTTCAAGCAAATGAGTGGCTTTCTTACGAAGAATCTTCAGTGCAGCTAGATCAAACTTTCCTAGTTTGTGTAATCTAACAAGATGTACAATTTAGTAGATTAACCACATTTCTAACGTAGTTTGTTTAGAAAACAAACACCTTCATTGCCGAACACAGTACTGTGTGAAATAAGCCAGTTCTGTTCTGCAAATGAGTTGCTTTCTTACGAAGAGTCTTCAGTGCAGCAAGATCAAACTTTCCTAGTTTGCGTAATCTAACAAGATGTACAACTTAGTAGATTAATCACATTTCTAACGTAGTTTGTTTAGAAAACAAACGCCTTCATTGCCGAACACAGTACTCTGTGAAATAAGGCTGTTCTGTTCCGCAAATGAGTGGCTTTCTTACGAAGAGTCTTCAGTGCAGCAAGATCAAACTTTCCTAGTTTGTGTAATCTAACAAGGTGTACAATTTAGTAGATTAACCACATTTCTAACGTAGTTTGTTTAGAAAACAAACGCCTTCATTGCCGAACACAGTACTGTGTGAAATAAGGCTGTTCTGTTCAGCAAATGAGTGGCTTTCTTACGAAGAGTCTTCAGTGCAGCTAGATCAAACTTTCCTAGTTTGTGTAATCTAACAAGATGTACAACTTAGTAGATTAACCACATTTCTAACGTAGTTTGTTTAGAAAACAAACGCCTTCATTGCGAACACAGTACTGTGAAATAAGGCTGTTCTGTTCCCCAAATGATTTGCTTTCTTACGAAGAGTCTTCAGTGCAGCAAGATCAAACTTTCCTAGTTTGTGTAATCTAACAAGATGTACAACTTAAAAGACTACCATCATTCTAAAGCAGTTTGTTTAGAAAACAAACACCTTCATTGCCGAACACAGTACTGTGTGAAATAAGGCTGTTCTGTTCCCAAATGAGTTGCTTTTTCTTACGAAGAGTCTTCAGTGCAGCAAGATCAAACTTTCCTAGTTTGTGTAATCTAACAAGATGTACAATTTAGTAGATTAACCACATTTCTAACGTAGTTTGTTTAGAAAACAAACGCCTTCATTGCCGAACACAGTACTGTGTGAAATAAGGCTGTTCTGTTCCTGCCAAATGAGTGGCTTTCTTACGAAGAGTCTTCAGTGCAGCTAGATCAAACTTTCCTAGTTTGTGTAATCTAACAAGATGTACAATTTAGTAGATTAACATCATTTCTAAAGTAGTTTGTTTAGAAAATAAACTCATTCATTGCCGAACACAGTACTGTGTGAATAAGGCTGTTCTGTTCCCCAAATGAGTTGCTTTCTTACGAACTGTCTTCAGTGCAGCAAGATCAAACTTTCCTAGTTTGCTTAATCTAACAAGATGTACAATTTAGTAGATTAACCACATTTCTAACGTAGTTTGTTTAGAAAACAAACGCCTTCATTGCTGAACACAGTACTGTGTGAAATAAGGCTGTTCTGTTCCGCAAATGAGTGGCTTTCTTACGAAGAGTCTTCAGTGCAGCAAGATCAAACTTTCCTAGTTTGTTTAATCTAACAAGATGTACAATTTAGTAGATTAACCACATTTCTAACGTAGTTTGTTTAGAAAACAAACACCTTCATTGCCGAACACAGTACTGTGTGAAATAAGCCAGTTCTGTTCTGCAAATGAGTTGCTTTCTTACGAAGAGTCTTCAGTGCAGCAAGATCAAACTTTCCTAGTTTGTGTAATCTAACAAGATGTACAACTTAGTAGATTAATCACATTTCTAACGTAGTTTGTTTAGAAAACAAACGCCTTCATTGCCGAACACAGTACTGTGTGAAATAAGGCTGTTCTGTTCGCAAATGAGTGGCTTTCTTACGAAGAATCTTCAGTGCAGCAAGATCAAACTTTCCTAGTTTGTGTAATCTAACAAGGTGTACAATTTAGTAGATTAACCACATTTCTAACGTAGTTTGTTTAGAAAACAAACACCTTCATTGCCGAACACAGTACTGTGTGAAATAAGCCAGTTCTGTTCTGCAAATGAGTTGCTTTCTTACGAAGAGTCCTCAGTGCAGCAAGATAAAACTTTCCTAGTTTGCGTAATCTAACAAGATGTACAACTTAGTAGATTAATCACATTTCTAACGTAGTTTGTTTAGAAAACAAACGCCTTCATTGCCGAACACAGTACTCTGTGAAATAAGGCTGTTCTGTTCCGCAAATGAGTGGCTTTCTTACGAAGAATCTTCAGTGCAGCTAGATCAAACTTTCCTAGTTTGTGTAATCTAACAAGGTGTACAATTTAGTAGATTAACCACATTTCTAACATAGTTTGTTTAGAAAACAAACACCTTCATTGCCGAACACAGTACTCTGTGAAATAAGGCTGTTCTGTTCCGCAAATGAGTGGCTTTCTTACGAAGAATCTTAAGTGCAGCAAGATCAAACTTTCCTGGTTTGTGTAATCTAACAAGATGTACAACTTAGTAGATTAACCGCATTTCTAACGTAGTTTGTTTAGAAAACAAACGCCTTCATTGCCGAACACAGTACTGTGTAAATAAGGCTGTACTGTTCCCCAAATGAGTTGCTTTCTTACGAAGAGTCTTCAGTGCAGCAAGATCAAACTTTCCTAGTTTGTGTAATCTAACAAGATGTACAACTTAGTAGATTAATCATTTCTAAAGTAGTTTGTTTAGAAAACAAACACCATTCATTAGATTAACACAGTACTGTGTGAAATAAGGCTGTTCTGTTCCCCAAATGAGTTGCTTTCTTACGAAGAGTCTTCAGTGCAGCAAGATCAAACTTTCCTAGTTTGTGTAATCTAACAAGATGTACAACTTAGTAGATTAACCATCATTTCTAAAGTAGTTTGTTTCAGAAAATAAACTCATTCATTGCCGAACACAGTACTGTGTGAAATAAGGCTGTTCTGTCCCAAATGAGTTGCTTTCTTACGAAGAGTCTTCAGTGCAGCAAGATCAAACTTTCCTAGTTTGCTTAATCTAACAAGATGTACAATTTAGTAGATTAACCACATTTCTAACGTAGTTTGTTTCAAAACAAACGCCTTCATTGCTGAACACAGTACTGTGTGAAATAAGGCTGTTCTGTTCCGCAAATGAGTGGCTTTCTTACGAAGAATCTTCAGTGCAGCAAGATCAAACTTTCCTAGTTTGTGTAATCTAACAAGATGTACAATTTAGTAGATTAACCACATTTCTAACGTAGTTTGTTTAGAAAACAAACACCTTCATTGCCGAACACAGTACTGTGTGAAATAAGCCAGTTCTGTTCTGCAAATGAGTTGCTTTCTTACGAAGAGTCTTCAGTGCAGCAAGATCAAACTTTCCTAGTTTGTGTAATCTAACAAGATGTACAACTTAGTAGATTAATCACATTTCTAACGTAGTTTGTTTAGAAAACAAACGCCTTCATTGCCGAACACAGTACTCTGTGAAATAAGGCTGTTCTGTTCCGCAAATGAGTGGCTTTCTTACGAAGAATCTTCAGTGCAGCTAGATCAAACTTTCCTAGTTTGTGTAATCTAACAAGGTGTACAATTTAGTAGATTAACCACATTTCTAACGTAGTTTGTTTAGAAAACAAACACCTTCATTGCCGAACACAGTACTGTGTGAAATAAGCCAGTTCTGTTCTGCAAATGAGTTGCTTTCTTACGAAGAGTCTTCAGTGCAGCAAGATCAAACTTTCCTAGTTTGCGTAATCTAACAAGATGTACAACTTAGTAGATTAATCACATTTCTAACGTAGTTTGTTTAGAAAACAAACGCCTTCATTGCCGAACACAGTACTCTGTGAAATAAGGCTGTTCTGTTCAGCAAATGAGTGGCTTTCTTACGAAGAATCTTCAGTGCAGCAAGATCAAACTTTCCTAGTTTGTGTAATCTAACAAGGTGTACAATTTAGTAGATTAACCACATTTCTAACGTAGTTTGTTTTAGAAAACAAACGCCTTCATTGCGAACACAGTACTCTGTGAAATAAGGCTGTTCTCTTCAGCAAATGAGTGGCTTTCTTACGAAGAATCTTCAGTGCAGCTAGATCAAACTTTCCTAGTTTGTGTAATCTAACAAGATGTACAACTTAGTAGATTAACCGCATTTCTAACGTAGTTTGTTTAGAAAACAAACGCCTTCATTGCCGAACACAGTACTGTGTAAATAAGGCTGTTCTGTTCCCCAAATGATTTGCTTTTTCTTACGAAGAGTCTTCAGTGCAGCAAGATCAAACTTTCCTAGTTTGTGTAATCTAACAAGATGTACAACTTAAAGATTAACCACATTTCTAAAGTAGTTTGTTTAGAAAACAAACACCTTCATTGCCGAACACAGTACTGTGTGAAATAAGGCTGTTCTGTTCCCCAAATGAGTTGCTTTCTTACGAAGAGTCTTCAGTGCAGCAAGATCAAACTTTCCTAGTTTGTGTAATCTAACAAGATGTACAATTTAGTAGATTAACCATCATTTCTAACGTAGTTTGTTTAGAAAACAAACACCTTCATTTGCGAACACAGTACTGTGTGAAATAAGGCTGTTCTGTTCCCCAAATGAGTGGCTTTCTTACGAAGAAGTCTTCAGTGCAGCAAGATCAAACTTTCCTAGTTTGTGTAATCTAACAAGATGTACAATTTAGTAGATTAACCACATTTCTAACGTAGTTTGTTTAGAAAACAAACACCTTCATTGCCGAACACAGTACTGTGTGAAATAAGCCAGTTCTGTTCTGCAAATGAGTTGCTTTCTTACGAAGAGTCTTCAGTGCAGCAAGATCAAACTTTCCTAGTTTGTGTAATCTAACAAGATGTACAATTTAGTAGATTAATCACATTTCTAACGTAGTTTGTTTAGAAAACAAACGCCTTCATTGCCGAACACAGTACTGTGTGAAATAAGGCTGTTCTGTTCATGCAAATGAGTGGCTTTCTTACGAAGAATCTTCAGTGCAGCTAGATCAAACTTTCCTAGTTTGTGTAATCTAACAAGGTGTACAATTTAGTAGATTAACCACATTTCTAACGTAGTTTGTTTAGAAAACAAACACCTTCATTGCCGAACACAGTACTGTGTGAAATAAGCCAGTTCTGTTCTGCAAATGAGTTGCTTTCTTACGAAGAGTCTTCAGTGCAGCAAGATCAAACTTTCCTAGTTTGTGTAATCTAACAAGATGTACAACTTAGTAGATTAATCACATTTCTAACGTAGTTTGTTTAGAAAACAAACACCTTCATTGCCGAACACAGTACTCTGTGAAATAAGGCTGTTCTGTTCCGCAAATGAGTGGCTTTCTTACGAAGAATCTTCAGTGCAGCTAGATCAAACTTTCCTAGTTTGTGTAATCTAACAAGGTGTACAATTTAGTAGATTAACCACATTTCTAACGTAGTTTGTTTAGAAAACAAACACCTTCATTGCCGAACACAGTACTGTGTGAAATAAGGCTGTTCTGTTCTGCAAATGAGTGGCTTTCTTACGAAGAATCTTCAGTGCAGCAAGATCAAACTTTCCTAGTTTGTGTAATCTAACAAGATGTACAACTTAGTAGATTAACCACATTTCTAACGTAGTTTGTTTAGAAAACAAACGCCTTCATTGCCGAACACAGTACTGTGTGAAATAAGGCTGTTCTGTTCTGCAAATGAGTTGCTTTCTTACGAAGAGTCTTCAGTGCAGCAAGATCAAACTTTCCTAGTTTGTGTAATCTAACAAGATGTACAACTTAAGTAGATTAACCATCATTTCTAAACGTAGTTTGTTTAGAAAACAAACACCTTCATTGCCGAACACAGTAGTGTGTGAAATAAGGCTGTTCTGTTCCCCAAATGAGTTGCTTTCTTACGAAGAGTCTTCAGTGCAGCAAGATCAAACTTTCCTAGTTTGTGTAATCTAACAAGATGTACAACGTAGTAGATTAACCACATTTCTAACGTAGTTGTGTTTAGAAAACAAACGCCTTCATTGCCGAACACAGTACTGTGTGAAATAAGGCTGTTCTGTTCCACAAATGAGTGGCTTTCTTTACGAAGAGTCTTCAGTGCAGCTAGATCAAACTTTCCTAGTTTGTGTAATCTAACAAGATGTACAATTTAATAGATTACCATCATTTCTAAAGTAGTTTGTTTAGAAAACAAACTCATTCATTGCCGAACACAGTACTGTGTGAAATAAGGCTCTTCTGTTCCCCAAATGAGTTGCTTTCTTACGAAGAGTCTTCAGTGCAGCAAGATCAAACTTTCCTAGTTTGCTTAATCTAACAAGATGTACAATTTAGTAGATTAACCACATTTCTAACGTAGTTTGTTTAGAAAACAAACGCCTTCATTGCTGAACACAGTACTGTGTGAAATAAGGCTGTTCTGTTCCGCAAATGAGTGGCTTTCTTACGAAGAATCTTCAGTGCAGCAAGATCAAACTTTCCTAGTTTGTTTAATCTAACAAGATGTACAATTTAGTAGATTAACCACATTTCTAACGTAGTTTGTTTAGAAAACAAACGCCTTCATTGCCGAACACAGTACTGTGTGAAATAAGGCTGTTCTGTTCCGCAAATGAGTGGCTTTCTTCCGAAGAATCTTCAGTGCAGCTAGATCAAACTTTCCTAGTTTGTGTAATCTAACAAGATGTACAATTTAGTAGATTAACCACATTTCTAACGTAGTTTGTTTAGAAAACAAACACCTTCATTGCCGAACACAGTACTGTGTGAAATAAGCCAGTTCTGTTCTGCAAATGAGTTGCTTTCTTACGAAGAGTCTTCAGTGCAGCAAGATCAAACTTTCCTAGTTTGCGTAATCTAACAAGATGTACAACTTAGTAGATTAATCACATTTCTAACGTAGTTTGTTTAGAAAACAAACGCCTTCATTGCCGAACACAGTACTCTGTGAAATAAGGCTGTTCTGTTCTGCAAATGAGTGGCTTTCTTACGAAGAATCTTCAGTGCAGCTAGATCAAACTTTCCTAGTTTGTGTAATCTAACAAGGTGTACAATTTAGTAGATTAACCACATTTCTAACGTAGTTTGTTTAGAAAACAAACACCTTCATTGCCGAACACAGTACTGTGTGAAATAAGCCAGTTCTGTTCTGCAAATGAGTTGCTTTCTTACGAAGAGTCTTCAGTGCAGCAAGATCAAACTTTCCTAGTTTGTGTAATCTAACAAGATGTACAACTTAGTAGATTAATCACATTTCTAACGTAGTTTGTTTAGAAAACAAACGCCTTCATTGCCGAACACAGTACTCTGTGAAATAAGGCTGTTCTGTTCAGCAAATGAGTGGCTTTCTTACGAAGAATCTTCAGTGCAGCTAGATCAAACTTTCCTAGTTTGTGTAATCTAACAAAGGTGTACAATTTAGTAGATTAACCACATTTCTAACGTAGTTTGTTTAGAAAACAAACACCTTCATTGCCGAACACAGTACTCTGTGAAATAAGGCTGTTCTCTTTCAGCAAATGAGTGGCTTTCTTACGAAGAGTCTTCAGTGCAGCAAGATCAAACTTTCCTAGTTTGTGTAATCTAACAAGATGTACAACTTAGTAGATTAACCGCATTTCTAACGTAGTTTGTTTAGAAAACAAACGCCTTCATTGCCGAACACAGTACTGTGTGAAATAAGGCTGTTCTGTTCCCCAAATGATTTGCTTTCTTACGAAGAGTCTTCAGTGCAGCAAGATCAAACTTTCCTAGTTTGTGTAATCTAACAAGATGTACAACTTAAAAGATTAACCACATTTCTAAAGTAGTTTGTTTAGAAAACAAAACACCTCATTGCCGAAACACAGTAGTGTGTGAAATAAGGCTGTTCTGTTCCCCAAATGAGTTGCTTTCTTACGAAGAGTCTTCAGTGCAGCAAGATCAAACTTTCCTAGTTTGTGTAATCTAACAAGATGTACAATTTAGTAGATTAACCACATTTCTAACGTAGTTTGTTTAGAAAACAAACACCTTCATTGCCGAACACAGTACTGTGTGAAATAAGGCTGTTCTGTTCCCCAAATGAGTGGCTTTCTTACGAAAGAGTCTTCAGTGCAGCTAGATCAAACTTTCCTAGTTTGTGTAATCTAACAAGATGTACAACTTAGTAGATTACCATCATTTCTAAAGTAGTTTGTTCAGAAAATAAACTCATTCATTGCCGAACACAGTACTGTGTGAATAAGGCTCTTCTGTTCCCCAAATGAGTTGCTTTCTTACGAAAGAGTCTTCAGTGCAGCAAGATCAAACTTTCCTAGTTTTGTAATCTAACAAGATGTACAATTTAGTAGATTAACCACATTTCTAACGTAGTTTGTTCAGAAAACAAACGCCTTCATTGCCGAACACAGTACTGTGTGAAATAAGGCTGTTCTGTTCCGCAAATGAGTGGCTTTCTTACGAAGAGTCTTCAGTGCAGCAAGATCAAACTTTCCTAGTTTGTTTAATCTAACAAGATGTACAATTTAGTAGATTAACCACATTTCTAACGTAGTTTGTTTAGAAAACAAACGCCTTCATTGCCGAACACAGTACTGTGTGAAATAAGGCTGTTCTGTTCCGCAAATGAGTGGCTTTCTTACGAAGAATCTTCAGTGCAGCTAGATCAAACTTTCCTAGTTTGTGTAATCTAACAAGATGTACAATTTAGTAGATTAACCACATTTCTAACGTAGTTTGTTTAGAAAACAAACACCTTCATTGCCGAACACAGTACTGTGTGAAATAAGCCAGTTCTGTTCTGCAAATGAGTTGCTTTCTTACGAAGAGTCTTCAGTGCAGCAAGATCAAACTTTCCTAGTTTGCGTAATCTAACACGATGTACAACTTAGTAGATTAATCACATTTCTAACGCAGTTTGTTTAGAAAACAAACGCCTTCATTGCCGAACACAGTACTCTGTGAAATAAGGCTGTTCTGTTCTTCAAATGAGTGGCTTTCTTACGAAGAATCTTCAGTGCAGCTAGATCAAACTTTCCTAGTTTGTGTAATCTAACAAGGTGTACAATTTAGTAGATTAACCACATTTCTAACGTAGTTTGTTTAGAAAACAAACACCTTCATTGCCGAACACAGTACTGTGTGAAATAAGCCAGTTCTGTTCTGCAAATGAGTTGCTTTCTTACGAAGAGTCTTCAGTGCAGCAAGATCAAACTTTCCTAGTTTGCGTAATCTAACAAGATGTACAATTTAGTAGATTAATCACATTTCTAACGTAGTTTGTTTAGAAAACAAACGCCTTCATTGCCGAACACAGTACTCTGTGAAATAAGGCTGTTCTGTTCCGCAAATGAGTGGCTTTCTTACGAAGAATCTTCAGTGCAGCTAGATCAAACTTTCCTAGTTTGTGTAATCTAACAAGGTGTACAATTTAGTAGATTAACCACATTTCTAACGTAGTTTGTTTAGAAAACAAACGCCTTCATTGCCGAACACAGTACTCTGTGAAATAAGGCTGTTCTCTTCAGCAAATGAGTGGCTTTCTTACGAAGAATCTTCAGTGCAGCTAGATCAAACTTTCCTAGTTTGTGTAATCTAACAAGATGTACAACTTAGTAGATTAACCGCATTTCTAACGTAGTTTGTTTAGAAAACAAACGCCTTCATTGCCGAACACAGTACTGTGTAAATAAGGCTGTTCTGTTCCCCAAATGATTTGCTTTCTTACGAAGAGTCTTCAGTGCAGCAAGATCAAACTTTCCTAGTTTGTGTAATCTAACAAGATGTACAACTTAAAAGACTACCATCATTCTAAAGGAGTTTGTTTAGAAAACAAACACCTTCATTGCCGAACACAGTAGTGTGTGAAATAAGGCTGTTCTGTTCCCCAAATGAGTTGCTTTCTTACGAAGAGTCTTCAGTGCAGCAAGATCAAACTTTCCTAGTTTGTGTAATCTAACAAGATGTACAATTTAGTAGATTAACCACATTTCTAACGTAGTTTGTTTAGAAAACAAACGCCTTCATTGCCGAACACAGTACTGTGTGAAATAAGGCTGTTCTGTTCCGCAAATGAGTGGCTTTCTTACGAAGAGTCTTCAGTGCAGCTAGATCAAACTTTCCTAGTTTGTGTAATCTAACAAGGTGTACAATTTAGTAGATTAACCACATTTCTAAAGTAGTTTGTTTAGAAAACAAACTCATTCATTGCCGAACACAGTACTGTGTGAAATAAGGCTGTTCTGTTCCCCAAATGAGTTGCTTTCTTACGAAGAGTCTTCAGTGCAGCAAGATCAAACTTTCCTAGTTTGTTTAATCTAACAAGATGTACAATTTAGTAGATTAACCACATTTCTAACGTAGTTTGTTTAGAAAACAAACGCCTTCATTGCTGAACACAGTACTGTGTGAAATAAGGCTGTTCTGTTCTGCAAATGAGTGGCTTTCTTACGAAGAGTCTTCAGTGCAGCAAGATCAAACTTTCCTAGTTTGTGTAATCTAACAAGATGTACAATTTAGTAGATTAACCACATTTCTAACGTAGTTTGTTTAGAAAACAAACACCTTCATTGCCGAACACAGTACTGTGTGAAATAAGGCTGTTCTGTTCTGCAAAAATGAGTTGCTTTCTTACGAAGAGTCTTCAGTGCAGCAAGATCAAACTTTCCTAGTTTGTGTAATCTAACAAGATGTACAATTTAGTAGATTAATCACATTTCTAACGTAGTTTGTTTAGAAAACAAACACCTTCATTGCCAAACACAGTACTCTGTGAAATAAGGCTGTTCTGTTCTCTGCAAATGAGTGGCTTTCTTACGAAGAGTCTTCAGTGCAGCAAGATCAAACTTTCCTAGTTTGTGTAATCTAACAAGATGTACAATTTAGTAGATTAACCACATTTCTAACGTAGTTTGTTTAGAAAACAAACACCTTCATTGCCGAACACAGTACTGTGTGAAATAAGGCTGTTCTGTTCTGCAAATGAGTGGCTTTTTCTTACGAAGAGTCTTCAGTGCAGCAAGATCAAACTTTCCTAGTTTGTGTAATCTAACAAGATGTACAATTTAGTAGATTAATCACATTTCTAACGTAGTTTGTTTAGAAAACAAACACCTTCATTGCCGAACACAGTACTGTGTGAAATAAGGCTGTTCTGTTCTGCAAATGAGTTGCTTTCTTACTAAGAGTCTTCAGTGCAGCAAGATCAAACTTTCCTAGTTTGTGTAATCTAACAAGATGTACAATTTAGTAGATTAACCACATTTCTAACGTAGTTTGTTTAGAAAAAACAAACACCTTCATTGCCGAACACAGTACTGTGTGAAATAAGGCTGTTCTGTTCTGCAAATGAGTGGCTTTCTTACGAAGAGTCTTCAGTGCAGCAAGATCAAACTTTCCTAGTTTGTGTAATCTAACAAGATGTACAATTTAGTAGATTAACCACATTTCTAACGTAGTTTGTTTAGAAAACAAACACCTTCATTGCCGAACACAGTACTGTGTGAAATAAGGCTGTTCTGTTCTGCAAATGAGTTGCTTTCTTACGAAGAGTCTTCAGTGCAGCAAGATCAAACTTTCCTAGTTTGTGTAATCTAACAAGATGTACAACTTAGTAGATTAATCACATTTCTAACGTAGTTTGTTTAGAAAACAAACACCTTCATTGCCGAACACAGTACTGTGTGAAATAAGGCTGTTCTGTTCTGGAAATGAGTTGCTTTCTTACGAAGAGTCTTCAGTGCAGCAAGATCAAACTTTCCTAGTTTGTGTAATCTAACAAGATGTACAACTTAGTAGATTAACCACATTTCTAACGTAGTTTGTTTAGAAAACAAACACCTTCATTGCCAAACACAGTACTGTGTGAAATAAGGCTGTTCTGTTCTGAAAATGAGTTGCTTTCTTACGAAGAGTCTTCAGTGCAGCAAGATCAAACTTTCCTAGTTTGTGTAATCTAACAAGATGTACAATTTAGTAGATTAACCACATTTCTAACGTAGTTTGTTTAGAAAACAAACGCCTTCATTGCCGAACACAGTACTGTGAAATAAGGCTGTTCTGTTCCCAAATGAGTGGCTTTCTTACGAAGAGTCTTCAGTGCAGCAAGATCAAACTTTCCTAGTTTGTGTAATCTAACAAGATGTACAATTTAGTAGATTAACCACATTTCTAACGTAGTTTGTTTAGAAAACAAACACCTTCATTGCCGAACACAGTACTGTGAAATAAGGCTGTTCTGTTCTGAAATGAGTTGCTTTTCTTACGAAGAGTCTTCAGTGCAGCAAGATCAAACTTTCCTAGTTTGTGTAATCTAACAAGATGTACAATTTAGTAGATTAACCACATTTCTAACGTAGTTTGTTTAGAAAACAAACACCTTCATTGCCGAACACAGTACTGTGTGAAATAAGGCTGTTCTGTTGCAAATGAGTTGCTTTTTCTTACGAAGAGTCTTCAGTGCAGCAAGATCAAACTTTCCTAGTTTGTGTAATCTAACAAGATGTACAAATTTAGTAGATTAACCACATTTCTAACGTAGTTTGTTTAGAAAAAACAAACGCCTTCATTGCCGAACACAGTACTGTGTGAAATAAGCTGTTCTGTTCTGCAAATGAGTTGCTTTCTTACTAAAGAGTCTTCAGTGCAGCAAGATCAAACTTTCCTAGTTTGTGTAATCTAACAAGATGTACAATTTAGTAGATTACCACATTTCTAACGTAGTTTGTTTAGAAAACAAACACCTTCATTGCCGAACACAGTACTGTGTGAAATAAGGCTGTTCTGTTCTGCAAATGAGTGGCTTTCTTACGAAGAGTCTTCAGTGCAGCTAAGATCAAACTTTCCTAGTTTGTGTAATCTAACAAGATGTACAATTTAGTAGATTAACCACATTTCTAACGTAGTTTGTTTAGAAAACAAACACCTTCATTGCCAAACACAGTACTGTGTGAAATAAGCCAGTTCTGTTCTGCAAATGAGTTGCTTTCTTACGAAGAGTCTTCAGTGCAGCAAGATCAAACTTTCCTAGTTTGCGTAATCTAACAAGATGTACAATTTAGTAGATTAATCACATTTCTAACGTAGTTTGTTTAGAAAACAAACGCCTTCATTGCCGAACACAGTACTGTGTGAAATAAGGCTGTTCTGTTCCGCAAATGAGTGGCTTTCTTACGAAGAGTCTTCAGTGCAGCAAGATCAAACTTTCCTAGTTTGTTTAATCTAACAAGATGTACAACTTAGTAGATTAACCACATTTCTAACGTAGTTTGTTTAGAAAACAAACACCTTCATTGCCAAACACAGTACTGTGTGAAATCAGCCAGTTCTGTTCTGCAAATGAGTTGCTTTCTTACGAAGAGTCTTCAGTGCAGCAAGATCAAACTTTCCTGGTTTGTGTAATCTAACAAGATGTACAATTTAGTAGATTAATCACATTTCTAACGTAGTTTGTTTAGAAAACAAACACCTTCATTGCCGAACACAGTACTGTGTGAAATAAGGCTGTTCTGTTCTGCAAATGAGTGGCTTTCTTACGAAGAGTCTTCAGTGCAGCAAGATCAAACTTTCCTAGTTTGTGTAATCTAACAAGATGTACAGTTTAGTAGATTAACCACATTTCTAACGTAGTTTGTTTAGAAAACAAACACCTTCATTGCCGAACACAGTACTGTGTGAAATAAGGCTGTTCTGTTCTGCAAATGAGTTGCTTTCTTACGAAGAGTCTTCAGTGCAGCAAGATCAAACTTTCCTAGTTTGTGTAATCTAACAAGATGTACAATTTAGTAGATTAATCACATTTCTAACGTAGTTTGTTTAGAAAACAAACACCTTCATTGCCGAACACAGTACTGTGTGAAATAAGGCTGTTCTGTTCTGCAAATGAGTGGCTTTCTTACGAAGAGTCTTCAGTGCAGCAAGATCAAACTTTCCTAGTTTGTGTAATCTAACAAGATGTACAATTTAGTAGATTAACCACATTTCTAACGTAGTTTGTTTAGAAAACAAACACCTTCATTGCCGAACACAGTACTGTGTGAAATAAGGCTGTTCTGTTCTGCAAATGAGTGGCTTTCTTTCTTAAGAAGAGTCTTCAGTGCAGCAAGATCAAACTTTCCTAGTTTGTGTAATCTAACAAGAGTGTACAATTTAGTAGATTAACACATTTCTAACGTAGTTTGTTTAGAAAACAAACACCTTCATTGCCGAACACAGTACTGTGTGAAATAAGCCTGTTCTGTTCTGCAAATGAGTTGCTTTCTTACGAAGAGTCTTCAGTGCAGCAAGATCAAACTTTCCTAGTTTGTGTAATCTAACAAGATGTACAACTTAGTAGATTAACTCATTTCTAACGTAGTTTGTTTAGAAAACAAACACCTTCATTGCCGAACACAGTACTGTGTGAAATAAGGCTGTTCTGTTTGCAAATGAGTTGCTTTTTACGAAGAGTCTTCAGTGCAGCAAGATCAAACTTTCCTAGTTTGTGTAATCTAACAAGATGTACAATTTTAGTAGATTAACCACATTTCTAACGTAGTTTGTTTAGAAAACAAACACCTTCATTGCCTAACACAGTACTGTGTGAAATAAGGCTGTTCTGTTCTGGAAATGAGTTGCTTTCTTACGAAGAGTCTTCAGTGCAGCAAGATCAAACTTTCCTAGTTTGTGTAATCTAACAAGATGTACAATTTAGTAGATTAACCACATTTCTAACGTAGTTTGTTTAGAAAACAAACACCTTCATTGCCAAACACAGTACTGTGTGAAATAAGGCTGTTCTGTTCTGCAAATGAGTTGCTTTCTTACGAAGAGTCTTCAGTGCAGCAAGATCAAACTTTCCTAGTTTGTGTAATCTAACAAGATGTACAATTTAGTAGATTAATCACATTTCTAACGTAGTTTGTTTAGAAAACAAACACCTTCATTGCCGAACACAGTACTGTGTGAAATAAGGCTGTTCTGTGTTCTCAAATGAGTGGCTTTTCTTACGAAGAGTCTTCAGTGCAGCAAGATCAAACTTTCCTAGTTTGTGTAATCTAACAAGATGTACAATTTAGTAGATTAACCACATTTCTAACGTAGTTTGTTTAGAAAACAAACACCTTCATTGCCGAACACAGTACTGTGTGAAATAAGGCTGTTCTGTTCTGAAATGAGTTGCTTTCTTACGAAGAGTCTTCAGTGCAGCAAGATCAAACTTTCCTAGTTTGTGTAATCTAACAAGATGTACAATTTAGTAGATTAACCACATTTCTAACGTAGTTTGTTTAGAAAACAAACGCCTTCATTGCCGAACACAGTACTGTGTGAAATAAGGCTGTTCTGTTCCTGAAATGAGTTGCTTTTTCTTACGAAGAGTCTTCAGTGCAGCAAGATCAAACTTTCCTAGTTTTGTAATCTAACAAGATGTACAATTTAGTAGATTAACCACATTTCTAACGTAGTTTGTTTAGAAAACAAACACCTTCATTGCCGAACACAGTACTGTGTGAAATAAGGCTGTTCTGTTCTGCAAATGAGTTGCTTTCTTACGAAGAGTCTTCAGTGCAGCAAGATCAAACTTTCCTAGTTTGTGTAATCTAACAAGATGTACAACTTAGTAGATTAACCACATTTCTAACGTAGTTTGTTTAGAAAACAAACACCTTCATTGCCGAACACAGTACTGTGTGAAATAAGGCTGTTCTGTTCTGCAAATGAGTTGCTTTCTTACGAAGAGTCTTCAGTGCAGCAAGATCAAACTTTCCTAGTTTGTGTAATCTAACAAGATGTACAACTTAGTAGATTAATCACATTTCTAACGTAGTTTGTTTAGAAAACAAACACCTTCATTGCCGAACACAGTACTGTGTGAAATAAGGCTGTTCTGTTCCGCAAATGAGTGGCTTTCTTACGAAGAGTCTTCAGTGCAGCAAGATCAAACTTTCCTAGTTTGTGTAATCTAACAAGGTGTACAATTTCATAGATTAACCACATTTGTAACGTAGTTTGTTTAGAAAACAAACACCTTCATTGCCGAACACAGTACTGTGTGAAATAAGCCAGTTCTGTTCTGCAAATGAGTTGTTTTCTTACGAAGAGTCTTCAGTGCAGCAAGATCAAACTTTCCTAGTTTGTGTAATCTAACAAGATGTACAACTTAGTAGATTAATCACATTTCTAACGTAGTTTGTTTAGAAAACAAACGCCTTCATTGCCGAACACAGTACTCTGTGAAATAAGGCTGTTCTGTTCCAGCAAATGAGTGGCTTTTACGAAGAATCTTCAGTGCAGCAAGATCAAACTTTCCTAGTTTGTGTAATCTAACAAGGTGTACAATTTAGTAGATTAACCACATTTCTAACGTAGTTTGTTTAGAAAACAAACACCTTCATTGCCGAACACAGTACTGTGTGAAATAAGCCTGTTCTGTTCTGAAATGAGTTGCTTTTTACGAAGAGTCTTCAGTGCAGCAAGATCAAACTTTCCTAGTTTGTGTAATCTAACAAGATGTACAATTTAGTAGATTACCACATTTCTAACGTAGTTTGTTTAGAAAACAAACACCTTCATTGCCGAACACAGTACTGTGTGAAATAAGGCTGTTCTGTTCCCCAAATGAGTTGCTTTCTTACGAAGAGTCTTCAGTGCAGCAAGATCAAACTTTCCTAGTTTGTGTAATCTAACAAGATGTACAATTTAGTAGATTAACCACATTTCTAACGTAGTTTGTTTAGAAAACAAACACCTTCATTGCCGAACACAGTACTGTGTGAAATAAGGCTGTTCTGTTCTGCAAATGAGTTGGCTTTCTTACGAAGAGTCTTCAGTGCAGCAAGATCAAACTTTCCTAGTTTGTGTAATCTAACAAGATGTACAATTTAGTAGATTAACCACATTTCTAACGTAGTTTGTTTAGAAAACAAAACACCTTCATTGCCGAACACAGTACTGTGTGAAATAAGGCTGTTCTGTTCTGCAAATGAGTTGCTTTCTTACGAAGAGTCTTCAGTGCAGCAAGATCAAACTTTCCTAGTTTGTGTAATCTAACAAGATGTACAATTTAGTAGATTAACCACATTTCTAACGTAGTTTGTTTAGAAAAAAACACCTTCATTGCCGAACACAGTACTGTGTGAAATAAGGCCAGTTCTGTTCCCCAAATGAGTTGCTTTCTTACGAAGAGAGTCTTCAGTGCAGCAAGATCAAACTTTCCTAGTTTGTGTAATCTAACAAGATGTACAACTTAGTAGATTAACCACATTTCTAACGTAGTTTGTTTAGAAAACAAACACCTTCATTGCCGAACACAGTACTGTGTGAAATAAGGCTGTTCTGTTCTGCAAATGAGTTGCTTTCTTACGAAGAGTCTTCAGTGCAGCAAGATCAAACTTTCCTAGTTTGTGTAATCTAACAAGATGTACAATTTAGTAGATTAACCACATTTCTAACGTAGTTTGTTTAGAAAACAAACACCTTCATTGCCGAACACAGTACTGTGTGAAATAAGCCTGTTCTGTTCTGCAAATGAGTTGCTTTCTTACGAAGAGTCTTCAGTGCAGCAAGATCAAACTTTCCTAGTTTGTGTAATCTAACAAGATGTACAATTTAGTAGATTAATCACATTTCTAACGTAGTTTGTTTAGAAAACAAACGCCTTCATTGCCGAACACAGTACTGTGTGAAATAAGGCTGTTCTGTTCCCAAATGAGTTGCTTTCTTACGAAGAGTCTTCAGTGCAGCAAGATCAAACTTTCCTAGTTTGTGTAATCTAACAAGATGTACAATTTAGTAGATTAACCACATTTCTAACGTAGTTTGTTTAGAAAACAAACACCTTCATTCATTGCCGAACACAGTACTGTGTGAAATAAGGCTGTTCTGTTCTGCAAATGAGTGGCTTTCTTACGAAGAGTCTTCAGTGCAGCAAGATCAAACTTTCCTAGTTTGTGTAATCTAACAAGATGTACAATTTAGTAGATTAATCACATTTCTAACGTAGTTTGTTTAGAAAACAAACGCCTTCATTGCCGAACACAGTACTGTGTGAAATAAGGCTGTTCTGTTCTGCAAATGAGTTGCTTTCTTACGAAGAGTCTTCAGTGCAGCAAGATCAAACTTTCCTAGTTTGTGTAATCTAACAAGATGTACAATTTAGTAGATTAACCACATTTCTAACGTAGTTTGTTTAGAAAACAAACACCTTCATTGCCGAACACAGTACTGTGTGAAATAAGGCTGTTCTGTTTCTGCAAATGAGTTGCTTTCTTACGAAGAGTCTTCAGTGCAGCAAGATCAAACTTTCCTAGTTTGTGTAATCTAACAAGATGTACAATTTAGTAGATTAACCACATTTCTAACGTAGTTTGTTTAGAAAACAAACACCTTCATTGCCGAACACAGTACTGTGTGAAATAAGGCTGTTCTGTTCTGGAAATGAGTTGCTTTCTTACGAAGAGTCTTCAGTGCAGCAAGATCAAACTTTCCTAGTTTGTGTAATCTAACAAGATGTACAATTTAGTAGATTAACCACATTTCTAACGTAGTTTGTTTAGAAAACAAACACCTTCATTGCCAAACACAGTACTGTGTGAAATAAGGCTGTTCTGTTCTGCAAATGAGTTGCTTTCTTACGAAGAGTCTTCAGTGCAGCAAGATCAAACTTTCCTAGTTTGTGTAATCTAACAAGATGTACAATTTAGTAGATTAATCACATTTCTAACGTAGTTTGTTTAGAAAACAAACACCTTCATTGCCGAACACAGTACTGTGTGAAATAAGGCTGTTCTGTTCCAAATGAGTTGCTTTTTACGAAGAGTCTTCAGTGCAGCAAGATCAAACTTTCCTAGTTTGTGTAATCTAACAAGATGTACAATTTAGTAGATTAACCACATTTCTAACGTAGTTTGTTTAGAAAACAAACACCTTCATTGCCGAACACAGTACTGTGTGAAATAAGCCAGTTCTGTTCTGAAATGAGTTGCTTTCTTTACGAAGAGTCTTCAGTGCAGCAAGATCAAACTTTCCTAGTTTGTGTAATCTAACAAGATGTACAACTTAGTAGATTAACCACATTTCTAACGTAGTTTGTTTAGAAAACAAACGCCTTCATTGCCGAACACAGTACTGTGTGAAATAAGGCTGTTCTGTTCCCAAATGAGTTGCTTTCTTACGAAGAGTCTTCAGTGCAGCAAGATCAAACTTTCCTAGTTTGTGTAATCTAACAAGATGTACAATTTAGTAGATTAACCACATTTCTAACGTAGTTTGTTTAGAAAACAAACACCTTCATTGTTTAACACAGTACTGTGTGAAATAAGGCTGTTCTGTTCTGAAATGAGTTGCTTTCTTACGAAGAGTCTTCAGTGCAGCAAGATCAAACTTTCCTAGTTTGTGTAATCTAACAAGATGTACAACTTAGTAGATTAATCACATTTCTAACGTAGTTTGTTTAGAAAACAAACACCTTCATTGCCGAACACAGTACTGTGTGAAATAAGGCTCTTCTGTTCTGCAAATGAGTTGCTTTCTTACAAAGAGTCTTCAGTGCAGCAAGATCAAACTTTCCTAGTTTGTGTAATCTAACAAGATGTACACCTTAGTAGATTAATCACATTTCTAACGTAGTTTGTTTAGAAAACAAACACCCTTCATTGCCGAACACAGTACTGTGTGAAATAAGGCTGTTCTGTTCTGAAATGAGTGGCTTTCTTACGAAGAATCTTCAGTGCAGCTAGATCAAACGTTCCTAGTTTGTGTAATCTAACAAGATGTACAATTTAGTAGATTAACCACATTTGTAACGTAGTTTGTTTAGAAAACAAACACCTTCATTGCCGAACACAGTACTGTGTGAAATAAGGCTGTTCTGTTCTGTAAATGAGTTGCTTTCTTACAAAGAGTCTTCAGTGCAGCAAGATCAAACTTTCCTAGTTTGTGTAATCTAACAAGATGTACAACTTAGTAGATTAATCACATTTCTAACGTAGTTTGTTTAGAAAACAAACGCCTTCATTGCCGAACACAGTACTCTGTGAAATAAGGCTGTTCTGTTTCAAGAAATGAGTGGCTTTTTTACGAAGAATCTTCAGTGCAGCAAGATCAAACTTTCCTAGTTTGTGTAATCTAACAAGATGTACAATTTAGTAGATTAACCACATTTCTAACGTAGTTTGTTTAGAAAACAAACACCTTCATTGCCGAACACAGTACTGTGTGAAATAAGCCTGTTCTGTTCTGCAAATGAGTTGCTTTCTTACGAAGAGTCTTCAGTGCAGCAAGATCAAACTTTCCTGGTTTGTGTAATCTAACAAGATGTACAATTTAGTAGATTAACCACATTTCTAACGTAGTTTGTTTAGAAAACAAACACCTTCATTGCCGAACACAGTACTGTGTGAAATAAGGCTGTTCTGTTCTGCAAATGAGTTGCTTTCTTACGAAGAGTCTTCAGTGCAGCAAGATCAAACTTTCCTAGTTTGTGTAATCTAACAAGATGTACAATTTAGTAGATTAATCATTTTCTAACGTAGTTTGTTTAGAAAACAAACACCTTCATTGCCGAAACACAGTACTGTGTGAAATAAGGCTGTTCTGTTCTGCAAATGAGTGGCTTTCTTACTTAAGAGTCTTCAGTGCAGCAAGATCAAACTTTCCTAGTTTGTGTAATCTAACAAGATGTACAATTTAGTAGATTAACCATCATTTCTAACGTAGTTTGTTTAGAAAACAAACACCTTCATTGCCTAACACAGTACTGTGTGAAATAAGGCTGTTCTGTTCCCCAAATGAGTTGCTTTCTTACGAAGAGTCTTCAGTGCAGCAAGATCAAACTTTCCTAGTTTGTGTAATCTAACAAGATGTACAATTTAGTAGATTAACCACATTTCTAACGTAGTTTGTTTAGAAAACAAACGCCTTCATTGCCGAACACAGTACTGTGTGAAATAAGGCTGTTCTGTTCTGCAAATGAGTGGCTTTCTTACGAAGAGTCTTCAGTGCAGCAAGATCAAACTTTCCTAGTTTGTGTAATCTAACAAGATGTACAATTTAGTAGATTAACCACATTTCTAACGTAGTTTGTTTAGAAAACAAACACCTTCATTGCCGAACACAGTACTGTGTGAAATAAGGCTGTTCTGTTCTGCAAATGAGTTGCTTTCTTACGTAAGAGTCTTCAGTGCAGCAAGATCAAACTTTCCTAGTTTGTGTAATCTAACAAGATGTACAATTTAGTAGATTAACCACATTTCTAACGTAGTTTGTTTAGAAAACAAACACCTTCATTGCCGAACACAGTACTGTGTGAAATAAGGCTGTTCTGTTCTGAAATGAGTTGCTTTCTTACGAAGAGTCTTCAGTGCAGCAAGATCAAACTTTCCTAGTTTGTGTAATCTAACAAGATGTACAATTTAGTAGATTAACCACATTTCTAACGTAGTTTGTTTAGAAAACAAACACCTTCATTGCCGAACACAGTACTGTGTGAAATAAGGCTGTTCTGTTTCTCCAAATGAGTTGCTTTCTTACGAAGAGTCTTCAGTGCAGCAAGATCAAACTTTCCTAGTTTGTGTAATCTAACAAGATGTACAATTTAGTAGATTAACCACATTTCTAACGTAGTTTGTTTAGAAAACAAACGCCTTCATTGCCGAACACAGTACTGTGTGAAATAAGGCTGTTCTGTTCTGCAAATGAGTGGCTTTCTTACTAAGAGTCTTCAGTGCAGCAAGATCAAACTTCCTAGTTTGTGTAATCTAACAAGATGTACAATTTAGTAGATTAACACATTTCTAACGTAGTTTGTTTAGAAAACAAACACCTTCATTGCCGAACACAGTACTGTGTGAAATAAGGCTGTTCTGTTCTGAAAATGAGTTGCTTTCTTACGAAGAGTCTTCAGTGCAGCAAGATCAAACTTTCCTAGTTTGTGTAATCTAACAAGGTGTACAATTTAGTAGATTAACCACATTTCTAACGTAGTTTGTTTAGAAAACAAACACCTTCATTGCCGAAAACAGTACTGTGTGAAATAAGGCTGTTCTGTTCTGAAATGAGTTGCTTTCTTACGAAGAGTCTTCAGTGCAGCAAGATCAAACTTTCCTGGTTTGTGTAATCTAACAAGATGTACAACTTAGTAGATTAACCACATTTCTAACGTAGTTTGTTTAGAAAACAAACGCCTTCATTGCCGAACACAGTACTGTGTGAAATAAGGCTGTTCTGTTCTGCAAATGAGTTGCTTTCTTACGAAGAGTCTTCAGTGCAGCAAGATCAAACTTTCCTAGTTTGTGTAATCTAACAAGATGTACACCTTAGTAGATTAATCACATTTCTAACGTAGTTTGTTTAGAAAACAAACACCTTCATTGCCGAACACAGTACTCTGTGAAATAAGGCTGTTCTGTTCCGCAAATGAGTGGCTTTCTTACGAAGAATCTTCAGTGCAGCTAGATCAAACTTTCCTAGTTTGTGTAATCTAACAAGATGTACAATTTAGTAGATTAACCACATTTCTAACGTAGTTTGTTTAGAAAACAAACACCTTCATTGCCGAACACAGTACTGTGTGAAATAAGCCAGTTCTGTTCTGCAAATGAGTTGCTTTCTTACGAAGAGTCTTCAGTGCAGCAAGATCAAACTTTCCTAGTTTGCGTAATCTAACAAGATGTACAACTTAGTAGATTAATCACATTTCTAACGTAGTTTGTTTAGAAAACAAACGCCTTCATTGCCGAACACAGTACTGCTGTGAAATAAGGCTGTTCTGTTCCGCAAATGAGTGGCTTTCTTACGAAGAGTCTTCAGTGCAGCAAGATCAAACTTTCCTAGTTTGTGTAATCTAACAAGGTGTACAATTTAGTAGATTAACCACATTTCTAACGTAGTTTGTTTAGAAAACAAACACCTTCATTGCCGAAACACAGTACTGTGTGAAATAAGCCAGTTCTGTTCTGCAAATGAGTTGCTTTCTTACGTAAGAGTCTTCAGTGCAGCAAGATCAAACTTTCCTGGTTTGTGTAATCTAACAAGATGTACAATTTAGTAGATTAACCACATTTCTAACGTAGTTTGTTTAGAAAACAAACGCCTTCATTTTTAACACAGTACTGTGTGAAATAAGGCTGTTCTGTTCTCAAATGAGTTGCTTTCTTACGAAGAGTCTTCAGTGCAGCAAGATCAAAACTTTCCTAGTTTGTGTAATCTAACAAGATGTACAATTTAGTAGATTAATCACATTTCTAACGTAGTTTGTTTAGAAAAACAAACGCCTTCATTGCCGAACACAGTACTGTGTGAAATAAGGCTGTTCTGTTCCCCAAATGAGTGGCTTTTTACGAAGAGTCTTCAGTGCAGCAAGATCAAACTTTCCTAGTTTGTGTAATCTAACAAGATGTACAACTTAGTAGATTAACCATCATTTCTAACGTAGTTTGTTTAGAAAACAAACGCCATTCATTGCCGCTGAACACAGTACTGTGTGAAATAAGGCTGTTCTGTTCCCCAAATGAGTTGCTTTATTACGAAGAGTCTTCAGTGCAGCAAGATCAAACTTTCCTAGTTTGTGTAATCTAACAAGATGTACAATTTAGTAGATTAACCACATTTCTAACGTAGTTTGTTTAGAAAACAAACGCTTTCATTGCCGAACACAGTACTGTGTGAAATAAGGCTGTTCTGTTCCAAATGAGTTGCTTTCTTACACAAGAGTCTTCAGTGCAGCAAGATCAAACTTTCCTAGTTTGTGTAATCTAACAAGATGTACAATTTAGTAGATTAACCACATTTCTAACGTAGTTTGTTTAGAAAACAAAACCTTCATTGCCGAACACAGTACTGTGTGAAATAAGGCTGTTCTGTTCTGCAAATGAGTTGCTTTCTTACGAAGAGTCTTCAATGCAGCAAGATCAAACTTTCCTAGTTTGTTTAATCTAACAAGATGTACAATTTTGTAGATTATCCACATTTCTAACGTAGTTTGTTTAGAAAACAAACGCCTTCATTGCCGAACACAGTACTCTGTGAAATAAGGCTGTTCTGTTCCGCAAATGAGTGGCTTTTTACTAAGAGTCTTCAGTGCAGCAAGATCAAACTTTCCTAGTTTGTGTAATCTAACAAGATGTACAATTTAGTAGATTAACCACATTTCTAACGTAGTTTGTTTAGAAAACAAACACCTTCATTGCCAAACACAGTACTGTGTGAAATAAGGCTGTTCTGTTCTCCAAATGAGTTGCTTTCTTACAAAGAGTCTTCAGTGCAGCAAGATCAAACTTTCCTAGTTTGTGTAATCTAACAAGATGTACAACTTAGTAGATTAATCACATTTCTAACGTAGTTTGTTTAGAAAACAAACGCCTTCATTGCCGAACACAGTACTGTGTGAAATAAGGCTGTTCTGTTCTGCAAATGAGTGGCTTTTTACGAAGAATCTTCAGTGCAGCAAGATCAAACTTTCCTAGTTTGTGTAATCTAACAAGATGTACAATTTAGTAGATTAACCACATTTCTAACGTAGTTTGTTTAGAAAACAAACACCTTCATTGCCTAACACAGTACTGTGTGAAATAAGGCTGTTCTGTTCTGAAAATGAGTTGCTTTCTTACGAAGAGTCTTCAGTGCAGCAAGATCAAACTTTCCTAGTTTGTGTAAATAACAAGATGTACAACTTAGTAGATTAATCACATTTCTAACGTAGTTTGTTTAGAAAACAAACGCCTTCATTGCCGAACACAGTACTGTGTGAAATAAGGCTGTTCTGTTCCGCAAATGAGTGGCTTTCACGTAAGAGTCTTCAGTGCAGCTAGATCAAACTTTCCTAGTTTGTGTAATCTAACAAGGTGTACAATTTAGTAGATTAACCACATTTCTAACGTAGTTTGTTTAGAAAACAAACACCTTCATTGCCGAACACAGTACTGTGTGAAATAAGGCTGTTCTGTTCCTAAATGAGTTGCTTTCTTAAGAAGAGTCTTCAGTGCAGCAAGATCAAACTTTCCTAGTTTGTGTAATCTAACAAGATGTACAAATTTAGTAGATTAACCACATTTCTAACGTAGTTTGTTTAGAAAACAAACGCCTTCATTGCCGAACACAGTACTGTGTGAAATAAGGCTGTTCTGTTCTGCAAAATGAGTGGCTTTACTAAGAGTCTTCAGTGCAGCAAGATCAAACTTTCCTAGTTTGTGTAATCTAACAAGATGTACAACTTAATAGACTACCATCATTTCTAAAGTAGTTTGTTTAGAAAATAAACTCATTCATTGCCGAACACAGTATACGTGTGAATAAGGCCTTCTGTCCCCTAAATCAGTTGCTTTTACGAAGAGTCTTCAGTGCAGCAAGATCAAACTTTCCTAGTTTTTGTAATCTAACAAGATGTACAATTTAGTAGAATAACCACAGTTCTGATGTAGTTTGTTTAGAAAACAAACGCCTTCATTGCTGAAACACAGTACTGTGAAATAAGGCTGTTCTGTTCAGCAAATGAGTGGCTTTTTAGGAAGAGTCTTCAGTGCAGCTAGATCAAACTTTCCTA
>JAEOAD010001377.1:0-60645 GCA_036365145.1 Orientallactaga sibirica
TCTGTCTGTCTGTCTGTCAGCTCTGTCAGCTCTCTGTCTGTCTCTGTCTGTCTGTCAGCCCTTCCTCTGTCTCTCTGTCTGTCTCTCTCAGCCTGGCCTCTGTCTGTCTGTCTCTCTCTCTGTCTGTCCTCTGTCTGTCTGTCTCTCACCTCAGCCTCTGTCTGTCTGTCTCTCACCCCCAGCCTCTGTCTGTCTCTCAGCCTCTCAGCCTCCTCTGTCTGTCTCTCTCTCAGCCTGGCCTCTGTCTGTCTGTCTCTCAGCCTCTGGCCTCTGTCTGTCTGTCTGCCTCTGTCTCTGTCTGTCTGTCTCTCACCCCAGCCTCTGTCTGTCTGTCTCTCAGCCTGTCCTCTGTCTGTCTGTCTGTCTCTCTCAGCCTCCAGCTGTCTGTCTGTCTCTCAGCCTGCCTCTGTCTGTCTGTCTCTCACCTCTGTCTGCCTCTGTCTCTCTGTCTCTCTCTCAGCCCTCTGTCTCTGTCTGTCTCTCTCACCTTGGCCTCTGTCTGTCTGTCTCTCAGCCCGCCTCTGTCTGTCTCTGTCTGTCTCTCAGCCTGCCTCTGTCTGTCTGTCTGTCTCTCACCCTGGCCTCTGTCTGTCTGTCTGTCAGCCACCCCTGCCTCTGTCTGTCTGTCTCTCTCTGTCTGGCCTCTGTCTGTCTGTCTCTCAGCCAGCCCAGCCTCTGTCTGTCTGTCTGTCTCAGCTTGGCCTCTGTCTGTCTGTCTCTCAGCTTGGCCTCTGTCTGTCTGTCTGTCTCACCTTGGCCTCTGTCTGTCTGTCTCTCACCCTGCCTCTGTCTGTCTCTGTCTGTCTCTCCCCTGCCTCTGTCTGTCTGTCTGTCTCTCAGCCGGCCCCTGCCTCTGTCTGTCTGTCTCTCACCCCGGCCTCTGTCTGTCTGTCTGTCTCTCAGGCCTCCTCTGCCTCTGTCTGTCTCTCTCACCCCGGCCTCTGTCTGTCTGTCTGTCTCTCGGCCTCTGTCTGTCTGTCTGTCTCTCACCCCGGCCTCTGTCTGTCTGTCTCTCACCCTGGCCTCTGTCTGTCTGTCTGTCTCTCAGCCTGGCCTCTGTCTCTTTGCCTGTCTCTCACCTTGGCCTCTGTCTGTCTGTCTGTCTCTCACAGCAGCCTCTGTCTGTCTGTCTCTCAGCCCAGCCTCTGTCTGTCTGTCTCTCTCTCACCTGGCCTCTGTTTGTCTGTCTCACCTCCAGCCTCTGTCTGTCTGTCTCTCAGCCTGGCCTCTGTCTGTCTGTCTCTCACCTCAGCCTCTGTCTGTCTGTCTGTCTCTCAGCCCGGCCTCTGTCTGTCTGTCTGTCTGTCTCTGCCTGTCTGTCTGTCTGTCTGTCTCTCACCTCAGCCTCTGTCTGTCTGTCTCTCAGCCCTGCCTCTGTCTGTCTGTCTGTCTGTCTGTCTGTCTCTCACCTGGCCTCCTCTCTCTGTCTGTCTCTCTGTCAGTCCCTCAGCCTCTGTCTGTCTGTCTGTCTCTCACCTCAGCCTCTGTCTGTCTGTCTCTCAGCCCAGCCTCTGTCTGTCTGTCACCTGGCCTCTCACCTCAGCCTCTGTCTGTCTGTCTCTCAGTCTGCCTCTGTCTGTCTGTCTCTCTCAGCCTCTGTCTGTCTGTCTGTCTCTCACCTCTGCCTCTGTCTGTCTGTCTGTCTGTCTGTCCTCAGCCTCTGCCTCTGTCTGTCTCTCAGCTCAGCCTCTGCCTCTGTCTGTCTCTCACCTCAGCCTCTGTCTGTCTCTCACCCCAGCCTCTGTCTGTCTCTCAGCCTCAGCCTCTGTCTGTCTCTCACCTCTGCCTCTGTCTGTCTCTCCTCTGTCTCTCTGTCTCTCAGCCTCTGCCTCTGTCTGTCTGTCTCTCCCAGCCTCTGCCTCTCTGTCTGTCTCTCACCTCAGCCTCTGTCTGTCTGTCTGTCTCTCACCTCTGCCTCTGCCTCTGTCTGTCTCTCAGTCCTCAGCCTCTGTCTGTCTGTCTGTCTCTGTCTCTCTGTCTGCCTCTCATCCCAGCCTCTGTCTCTCTGTCTGTCTGCCTCTGTCTGTCTGTCTCTCTTTTTGCCTCTGTCTGTCTGTCTCTCTCCCAAGCCTCTGTCTGTCTGTGTCTCTCACCCAGCCTCTGTCTCTCTGTCTGTCATCCCAGCCATCCCAGTCTCTGTGTGTCAACTCTGTCTGTCTCTGTGTCTCACCTTGAGCCTCTGTCTTTGTGTCTGTCTGTCAGCCTGGCCCAGCTGTCTGCCTGTCAGTCTCTCACCCAAGCCTCCTGTCTGTCTGTCTGGTCATCCCAGCCTCTGTCTCTCTGTCTCTCTCCTGGCGGGCAGATGTTTCTGTCTCCCGCCAGGTCAGCTGTCTGTAGGTCAAAGCAGGTGGGTGGGCCTGGAGGATAATGGTCTGTCTGTCCATCCTCCTGGCCTGGGCGGGCCCTGTCTGGTCTGTCACCCTCTAGGCCAGCCTCTGTCTGTCTGTCTGTCTCTCACCTTGGCCTCTGTCTGTCTCTCAGCCTGTCTGTCTCTCACCTGGAGGCTGTCTCTGTCTGTCTGTCTCTCTGGCCCTCAGCCTCTGTCTGTCTCTCAGCCAGCCCAGCCTCTGTCTGTCTGTCTCTCAGCCTCAGCCTCTGTCTGTCTGTTTCTCAGCCCTGCCTCTGTCTGTCTGTCTCACCTCTCTCAGCCAGCCTCTGCCTCTGTCTGTCTCTCAGCCTGGCCTCTGTCTGTCTGTCTCTTTCTCCTCAGCCCTGTCTGTCTGTCTGTCTCTCACCTCTGCCTCTGTCTGTCTGTCTCTCACCCCTGGCCTCTGTCTGTCTTTCTCTCAGCCTCAGTCTGTCTGTCTCTCTGTCTGTCTCTCACCTTGGCTCACCCCTCTGTCTGTCTGTCTCTCTCACCCCAGCCTCTGTCTGTCTATCTCTCACCTCAGGCCTCTGTCTGTCTGTCTGTCTCTCACCCTGGCCTCTGTCTGTCTGTCTCTCTCACCTCAGCCTCTGTCTGTCTGTCTGTCTCTCTCACTCTGCCTCTGTCTGTCTGTCTCTCAGCCCGGCCTCTGTCTGTCTCTCACCTCGGCCTCTGTCTGTCTGTCTGTCTGTCTGTCTGTCTCTCACGCAGGCTGTCTGTCTGTCTGTCTGTCTCTCAGGCCGGCCTCTGTCTGTCTGTCTCTCACCCCGGCATCTGTCTGTCTCTCAGCTAGCCCAGCCACTGTCTGTCCATCTGCCTCTCAGCCCCGCCTCTGTCTGTATGTCTGTCTCTCACCTCTGCCTCTGTGTGTCTGTCTCTCACACTGGCCTCTGTCTGTCTCTCAGTCTGACCTCTGTCTGTCTGTCTGTCTGTCTATCACCTTGGCCTCTGTCTGTCTCTCACCTCAGCCTCTGTCTGTCTCACCCCCTGCCTCTGTCTCTCTCAGCCTGGCCTCTGCCTCTGTCTGTCTGTCTGTCTCTCAGCCTGGCCTCTGTCTGTCTCTCAACTTGGCCTCTGTCTGTCTGTCTCTCACCCCTGCCTCTGTCTGTCTCTCAGCCAGCCCAGCCACTTTCTGTCTCTTTCTCAGCCCTACCTCTGTCTGTATGTCGGTCTCTCACCTCTGCCTCCGTCTGTCTGTCTCTCACCCAGCCCAGCCACTGTCTGTCTCTCTTAGTCTGGCCTCTCTCTGTCTGTCTCTCAGCCCTGCCTCTGTCTGTCTGTCTGTCTGGTCTCTTACCTCTGGCCTCTCTGTCAGCCTCTGTCTGTCTGTCTCTCTGTCCCATCTCTCTATCTGTCTCTCTTGGCCCTCTGCCTCTCTCTCAGCCTCTGTCTGTCTGTCTCTCACCCCAGCCTCTGTTTGTCTGTATGTCTGTCTCTCACCCTTGCCTCTGTCTCTCAGCCAGCCCAGCCTCTGTCTGTCTGTCTCTCAGCTCCGCCTCTCTATGTCTGTCTCTCACCTCTGCCTCTGTGTGTCTGTCTCTCACACTGGCCTCTGTCTGTCTCTCAGTCTGGCCTCTGTCTGTCTGTCTGTCTATCACCTTGGCCTCTGTCTGTCTCTCACCTAAGCCTCTGTCTGTCTGTCTCTCACCCCTGCCTCTGTCTCTCAGCCTGGCCTCTGTATGTCTGTCTGTCTCTCACCTTGGCCTCTGTCTGTCTCTCACCTCAGCCTCTGTCTGTCTATCTCTCACCTCAGCCTCTGTCTGTCTGTCTCTCAGCCCGGCCTGTGTCTGTCTCTCACCTCTGCCTCTGTTTGTCTGTCTGTCTCTCACCCCAGCCTCTGTTTGTCTGTCTGTCTCTCACCCCAGCTTCTGTTTGTCTATCTCTCACCTCTGCCTCTGTCTGTCTGTCTCTCACCCTTCCCTCTGTCTGTCTGTCTCTCAGCCCCACCTCTGTCTGTTTGAATGTCTCTTACCTCAGCCTCTGTCTGTCTGTCTCTCACCTTGCCCTCTGTCTGTCTGTCTCTCAGCCCGGCCTCTTTCTGTCTGTCTGTCTCTGTCTCTCACCCCTTCTCTATCTGTCTCTCAGCCAGCACAGCTACTTTCTGTCTGTCTGTCTCTCAGCCTCACCTCTGTCTGTATGTCTGACTCTCACCTCTGCCTCTGTGTGTCTGTCTCTCACCTCAGCCTCTGTCTGACTGTCTGTCTGTCTCTCACCTCAGCCTCTGTCTGTCTGTCTCTCAGCCTGGCCTCTGTCTGTCTCTCAGACAGCCCAGCCTCTTTCTGTCTGCCTGTCTCTCACCTCTACCTCTGTCTGTCTGTCTCATACCCCCTGCCTCTATCTTTCTCTCAGCCCAGCCTCTGTTTGTCTGTCTCTCACCTCTGCCTCTGTCTGTCTGTCTGTCTCTCAGCCCAGCCTCTGTCTGTCTGTCTCTCACCTTGGCCTCTGTCTGTCTGTCTCTCACCCCAGCCTCTGTCTCTCTCTCAGCCAGCCTGGCCTCTGTCTGTCTCTCAGCCAACCCAGCCACTGTCAGTCTGTCTGTCTCTCAGCCAGCCCAGCCACTGTCAGTCTGTCTGTCTCTCAGCCCCACCTCTGTCTGTATGTCTGTCTCTCACCTCTGCCTCTGTGTGTCTGTCTCTCACCCCAGCCTCTGTCTCTCTCAGTCTGGCCTCTGTCTGTCTGTCTGTCTCTCACCTCGGCCATGTCTGTCTCTCACCTCAGCCTCTGTCGGTCTGTCTTTCTCACCCCGGCCTCTGTCTCTCAGTCTGGCCTCTGTCTGTCTGTCTGTCTGTCTGTCTGTCTCTCAGCCTGGCCTCTGTCTGTCTCTAACCTCAGCCTCTGTCTGTCTGTCTGTCTGTCTATCTTTCACCCCTGCCTCTGTCTGTCTCTCAGCCTGGCCTCTGTCTGTCTGTCTGTCTCTCACCGCAGCCTCTGTTTGTCTCTCACCTGCCCTCTGTCTGTCTTTCTCTCACCCTGGCCTCTATCTGTCTGTCTCTCAGCCCAGCCTCTTTCTGTCTGTCTGTCTCTCACCCCTGCCTCTGTCTGTCTCTCAGCCAGCCCAGCCACTTTCTCTTGGTCTGTCTCTCAGCCCTACCTCTGTCTGTATGTCTGTCTCTCACCTCTGCCTCTGTGTGTTTGTCTCTCAGCCCAGCCTCTGTCTGTCTGTCTGTCTATCTGTCTCTCACCTTGGCCTCTCTCTGTCTGTGAGCCAGCCCGGCCTCTCTGTCTGTCTGTCTCTCACCTCAGTCTCTGTATGTCTGTCTCTCAGCCCTGCCTCTGTCTGTCTGTCTGTCTGTCTCTCACCTTGGCCTCTGTCTATCTCTCTCCTCAGCCTCTGTCTGTCTGTGTATCTCTCACCTCAGCCTCTGTCTGTCTGTCTCTGAGCCCAGCCTCTGTCTGTCTTTCAACTCAGCCTCTGTCTGTCTCTCAGGTTGGCTTCTGTTTGTCTGTCTCTCACCTCGGCCTCTGTCTGTCTGTCTCTCACCTTGGCCTCTGTCTGTCTCTCACCTCAGCCTCTGTCTGTCTCTCAGCCAGCCTGGCCACTGTCTGTCTGTATGTCTGTCTTTCACCCCTGGCTCTGTCTGTCTCTCAGCCAGCCCAGCCTCTGTCTGTCTGTCTGTCATCCCAGCCTCTGTCTGTCTGTCCCTCAGCCCCGCCTCTCTATGCCTGTCTCTCACCTCTGCCTCTGTGTGTCTGTCTCTCACCTCGGCTTCTGTCTATCTGTCTCCCACTTCAGCCTCTGTCTGTCTCTCACCCAGCCTCTGTCTGTCTATCTGTCTCTCACCTCTGTCTGTCTGTCTGTCTGTCTGTCTGTCATCCTGGCCTCTGTCTGTCACCTCTGTCTCTGTCCATCTGTCTGTCATCTGAGCCTCTGTCTTTTTGTTTGTCTGTCAGTCTCTCATCCAAGCTTGACTGTCTGTCAGTTTTTCAACCCAGCCTCTGTCTGTCTTTGTCCCAGCCCCTGTCTGTCTCTCACCTGTGTCTCTGTGTCTCACAGGGGGCGTCTGTCTGCATGTCTTCCTAGCAGCCTTGAGTCTGTCCCTCCCGACGGGTGGGCGGACCTAACGTGGTGATGTCATCCTCCCTGGTGGGCAGATGTTTGCAGGTCAGGTCAGGTCAGCTGAGGTAGGTCAGAGCGGGGTGGGTGGGGCCTGGAGGATATTGGACAGGCGCTGCAGCTCGTGGCCATGCCCTCTGCCCGCCTAGGCCCCTGAGTCAGAGTGGGGTGGGCGGGACCTGGAGGATGATGGACAGGCCCTGCCTTCTGTGGCCCCACCCCTTGCCCATCCTGTGACGTCATGCGCCCCCAGGCCTGTGTGTGCCTGTGTGTGCCTGTGTGGGTGAGTGAGCACGAGTGTATCCAGGTGAAGCCAACTGCTTGCCTCCTGGTGGTGCTCAGAGCTGGCTTCCTGCCTTCGTTCCTGCAGGGCACACATAGTAGGTATGCATACCTCTGCCCTGCACACAGCCAGAGCAGACTGCGTGCACAAGCCCACGGTGCACACACAGTAGGCTCACACTGCGTGCAGACACGCATGGTGTACACCGTCAGTGCATATTGTTGCAGATGACTATGTTGTGCACGGTTGGTGTACACACCTAGCACAGACGGTGCGCAGATGTCCACAGTGTACAAAGTCGGTGCATAGTACGTGCACACCTCCACAGTGTACACCATCGGCACCTACTTCTGTAATGCAGCCAGGTGGTGCCTACTGCATGCACACGCCCACTGTGTACACTGTTGTCACATAGGTCCTGCAGACGCCCACGGTGTACACAGGGGGCGCATACTGCATGCACACATAAACAGATCTTCTGGGGCATCTTCCTGCACACTAGGCCGTCCCTGAAGACTCTTGGCCATTTCCTTCAGCCTGGGACCCGTAGTCCATCTTCGGCCATTTCTGGAACTCTTTGGGAACTTCCGTCAACACTAAGCTGTCTCCGAAGACACCTGGGACCTGTCATCTGTCCAGGACCTGTTGTCCATCTTTGGCCGTTTCCTGAGATCGCCTGGAACTTCCATCCACGACCGGCCATCCCCAAAGACGTTCGGTCTTTTCCGTGTCCCTCTGTCAACCTTTGGGCATGCACCATTTCCCCCCAATCTTTTAGGGGGAGTACTGAGCCCCTGACAGATGATCCCGTTTCTCCCATGGAGGACTGCGCATAAGCACCCTATGTCATGCCTCATGCCACCATGGACTGCTGAGCACCCCGACAGCTGGTCTTTGGTCTCCTTATGGAGGACTGAGCATAGAGCGCCCCAAGACTTGAACCACTTTTCAGGACAAGGACTGAGGAAGAGCACCCTCCAGGTGACCACCTCCCATGGCCATGTGTCATAGGCTGTGAGTTCCAATCCAGCCTGAGATGCATGGCCCTACTTTTGCTTCCTCTGAAGACGTGCGGGCGTGAGTTCAGATCCAGCAGGAGACACGCAGCCATGAGTTCAAATCCAGTGGGAGGAGATGCATGTCTGTGATTTTGAATCCAGCCAGAGATGCATGGTCATGAGTTCAAATCCAGCTAGAGACACACACAGGCATGAGTTTGAATCCAGCTGGAGACACATGGCCATGAGTTCGAATCCAGCCAGAGACACACAGCAATGAGTTCAAATCTAGCTGAAAAAAAGTCATGAGTTCGAATCCAGCCAGAGACCCACAGACATGAGTTCAAGTCCAGACAGAGCCACATGGCCATGAGTTCGAATCCAGCCAAAGACACACAGCCAGTGACGTCAAATTAGGGCTGAGACACACGGTCATGAGTTCGAATCCAGGGACCCACAGACATGAGTTTAAGTCCAGCCAGAGAGGCATGGCTGTGAGTTCAAATCTAGCCGAGAGATGTATGGCCGTGGCGGCCTCCCTTCTTTGTGATGTGCGTGCACATGTGTCTGTGCGTGTGCACGTGCATTGACATGGGGTCTGGCAACATGGCTCAGCGGTTAGGGCGCCTGCTCACAGAGCCAGACAACCCTGGTTCGAATCCCCAGGTCCCATGTGCACAAAGTGGTGTGCCGGTGTCCTGTTCTCTCTCTCATCAATAAAGGGTGAAATGATACAATGAACAAATAGAGAAACAATAGATAAATAATATAATAATATATGTGAATAATCAATCAATAAAACCAGTGAATAAATAAATACAATAAATTAAAAGAATATAATAAAATTTTAAAGATTTATATTTTTATTTATTTTTGGAGAGAGACAAGGAGAAAGACAGACCAAGAGAGAGAGACAGATAGAGATGGGTGCGCCAGCAGTCTCTCAGCTGCTGTGAATGAAATCCAGATGTGTGCACCCCCTTGTGGGCAAGTGCAGCATTGTGCTCTTGTGTTACTTTGCATCTGGCTAAACGTGGGACCTGGAGATTGGAACCTAGTTCTTAGGCTTAGCAGGAAGGTGCCTTAACCGCTAAGCCATCTCTCCAGCCCTAAAATTTTAAAAATAATATAAATAATAAATAATTAAAGCAATAAATACAAATAATAAATAAATAAATATAATAAACAAATCAGTATAAATATTAAGTAAATGAATGCAACCAATATATAAGAAAAGGAAAAAGTAAATACAATGAAGGAGTATAAATATTGAATAAATGAATATAACCAATAAATAAAAATAATGATCAGTATAAATGTTAAACAAATGAATATAAATAATACAATAAACAAACATAATAAGTAATAAGTTAATATGATATATAAGGGTAAATATTAAACATATGAATATAAATCATAAAGAAACAAACATAATAAATAATAAGTAAATATAATAAATAAGGATAAATATTAAATGAATACTAACAATAAATAAAAAAATAAATAGATATTATAAACAAATAAGGGTGACTATCAAATAAATTAATGTAAATAATAAGTAAATAGAACAGTAAATAAACATAATAAATAAATATGAATATTAAACAAATGAATATAAAAAAAAAATAAATAATATAATGAATAAGTATAAATATTAAACAATTGAATAGAAATCATAAATAAAACAATAAACAAAAATAATAAATAAATGTCATATACAAATAAGTATGAATATTAAAAAAATGAATATAAATAATCAATCGATCAATATAATTCAACATATAAGGATAAATATTAAATAAATGGCTACAAACAATAAGTCAATATAGTAAACAAATAAGTATTAAATATTAAATAAATGAATATAAATAATAAAACAAAAAACTTAATAAGTAAATATAATAAATAAACAAAGCAGTATAAACATTAAATAAGCCAAAGTAAATAAAAAATAAATAAATAAATGTATAAATATGATAAAGAAATATAATAAACAAATAAGGATAAGGATTAAACAAATGACTATAAGTAATGAATAAACAAAACAATAAATAGATATAATAAATAAATAACTATAATAAACAAATAAATGTAAATATTAAATCAATAAATGTAAAAAAATAAATAAAACAAATAAATGTCATAAAATAATATTGAATAAGTGAATATAAATAATAAATAAATATAATAAACTAATACGAGTGAATATTAAACATGTATAAATAATAAATAAATATCAATAATAAAGAAATTAATACAAATAATAATGAATGAATTTAAATAGTAAAAAATCTAAATAAGGGCTGGAGAGATGGCTTAGTGGCTAAAGCGCCTGCCTGCTAAGCCTAAGAACGCTGGTCCCAATGTCCAGCTGTTCCAATCTCCAGGTCCCACGTTTAGCCAGGTGCAAAGTGAGGCAAGGACACAATGCCGCACTTGCCCAGAGGGGGCATGCATCTGGATTTTGTTCACAGCAGCTGAGAGACTGCTGGCACGCCCATCTCTGCCTCCCTCTCTGTCTATCTCTCTCTGTCTCTCTCTCCAAAAAAAATAAAAAAAATAATAAAATCAATTTTAAATCTAAATAATAATAAATCAATGTAACTAATAAATGAATAAGTAACTAACTATTAAAGAAAGAAATAAAGATAAAGAAATCTTAAAAGGCCATGTGGCTGGCATCAAGGCTCAAGGCCTGTCCAGTGCACAACCTCTCTGTGTGTCTAATGTCAATAAATGGGCCACCTTGTGCATTTGGCTTACGTGGGTCCTGGAGAGTCGAACCTGGGTCCTTACACTCGGCAGGCTTGTGCCTTAACCGCTGAGCCATCTCTCCAGACCCAGTTTATTGGTATATTATTTTATTTTATTATTATGATGATGATCATTATCATTATTATGATTACCACTGAGGTTGGATGGGTGTGGCTCTAAGCCAGTCTGACCCAGAATCCACTCTGTACCCTTCTCAGTCTGGCCTCAAATTCATGGCCACGACCCTCTCCTTCTCCTAAGAAAATCGACTGTAATTTTCTTATTTTTATTTTATTTTATTTATTTTAGTATTTATTATTAAATTTGACATTTTATCTAACTTTTTTATTTTAGTATATTTTGTTATTTTATTATTTATGATTTTATTACTTTATTTTATTTTAAATTTAATTTTATTTATTTTATTATTTTATTTTACTTTTATTTTATTATTATTTTATTTTGCTTTTTCATTTTATTTTATTATTTATTATTTTTAATTATTGTTATTGTTATTATTTTTATTATTTTTTTTGGTTTTTCGAGGTAGGGTCTCACTCTGGCCCAGGTTGACCTGGAATTAACTAAGTCATCTCAGGGTGGCCTTGAACTCACAGCAATCCTCCTACCTCTGCCTCCCAAGTGCTGGGATTGAAGGTGTGCACCACCATGCCTGGCTTATTGTTATTATTATTAATATGATTTTTCAAATTTTTTTAAAATTTATTTTTGGAGACAGACAGACAGAGAGGGAGAGGGAGACAGATAGAGAATAGGTGCGCCAGCAGTCTCTCAGCTGCTGTGAAAAAAATCCAGATGTGTGCGCCCCTTGTGGGCAAGTGCACCCTTGCGCCCTCTCGACACTTTGCATCTGGCTCAACATGAGACATGGAGATTGGAACAGGATCTTAGGCTTAGCAGGCAGACTAGAAATTAAATGAATCTACTAAGTGGTACCTCTTGTTAGAATATACAAACGAGTAAAGATTGAAATTGCTGCAATCAACCCTCTTTGTAAGAAAGCAACTTATTCCGAGAGCTAAACAAGCTTATTTCACACACAACATGGTTCGGCAATGAAGATGTTTCTTTTCTAAGTAAACTACTTTAGAAATGAAATGAATCTACTACATTGGACATCTTGTTAGATTGTGCAAATGAGAAAGTTTGAACTTGGTGTAATCAACACTCTTCGTAAGAAAGCTTCTCCTTCCAAGAGCTGAACAAGCTGATTTCACACAGTACAGTGTTCAGCAATGAAGGTGTTTCTTTTCTAACTAAATGACTTTAAAAATGAAACGAATCCACTAAGTTGTACATATTGTTAGGTTGTGCAAATGAGGAAAGTTTGACCTTGGTGTAATCAACACTGTTCGTACGAAAGCAACTCATTCCAAGAGCTGAACTGTCTGATTTCACACAGTACAGTGTTCGGCAATGAAGATGTTTCTTTTCTTGCCAAACTACTTTAGAAATGAAACGAATCTATGAAGTTGTACATGTTATCAGATTGTACAAAGAAGGAGTTTAAACTTGCTGATATCAATACTCATCATAAGAAGCAACTGATTCCAAGAGGTGAACAAGCATGTTTCACACAGTACAGTGGCTGGCAATGAAGATGTTTATTTTCTAACTAAACTACTTTAGAAATGAAATGAGTCTACTACATTGCACATCTTGTTAGATAATACAAACGAGGATAGTTTGAACTTGCTGCAATCAAACCTGTTCAAAATCAACTCATTCTGCAAGCTTATTTCACACACAACTTGGTTCAGAAATGAAGATGTTTCTTTTGTATCGAAACTAAATTAGAAACAAAATGAATCTACTAACTTACACACCTTGTTAGATTGTACAAACGAGGAAAGTTTGAACTTGCTTCAATCAACACTCATTGTAAGAAGTAACTGATTCCAAGAGCTGAACAAGCATGTTTCACACAATACAGTGTTCAGCAATGAAGATGTTTCTTTTCTAACTAAACTACTTTAGAAATGAAATGAGTCTACTACATTGCACATCTTGTTAGATTATACAAACAAGGATAGTTTGAACTTGCTGCAATCAAACCTGTTCGTACGAGAGCAACTCATTCTGAGAGCTAAGCAATCATATTTCACACACAACTTGGTTCGGAAATGAAGTTGTTTCTTTTGTATCGAAACTAAATTAGAAACAAAAAGAATCTACTAACTTGCACATCTTGTTATATTGTACAAACGAGGAAAGTTTGAACTTGCTGCAATCGACCCTCTTCGTATGAAAGCAACTCATTCCGAGAAACAAGCATATTTCACACAATACCATGTTTGGCAATGAAGTTGTTTCTTTTCAAAGGAAACAACTTTAGAAATGAAATGAATCTACTAATTGTACATCTTGTTAGATTGTACAAACGAGGTTAGTTTGAACTTGCTGCAATCAACGCTATTTGTACGAAAGCAACTGATTCCAAGAGGTGAACAAGCATGTTTCACACAGTACAGTTTTTGCAAAGAAGATGTTACTTTTCTAACTAAACTACTTTAGAAATGAAATGAGTCTACTACAATGCACATCTTGTTAGATAGCACAAACGAGGATAGTTTGAACTTGCTGCAATCAAACCTGGGAAGGACAAGAGAGCAACTCATTCTGAGAACTAGACAAGCTTATTTCACACACAATTTGGTTTGGAAATGAAGATGTTTCTTTTCTATCGAAACTAAATTAGAAACAAAATGAATCTACTAACTTACACAACTTGTTGGATTGTACAAAGGAATCAAGTTTAAACTTGCTTCAATCAACACTCATTGTAAGGAAGTAACTGATTCCAAGAGCTGAACAAGCATGTTTCACACAATACAGTGTTCAGCAATGAAGATGTTTCTTTTCTAACTAAACTACTTTAGAAATGAAATGAGTCTACTACATTGCACATCTTGTTAGATTATACAAACAAAGGATAGTTTGAACTTGCTGCAATCAAACCTGTTCAAGGAGAGCAACTCATTCTGAGAGCTAAGCAATCTTATTTCACACACAACTTGTTTGGAAATGAAGTTGTTTCTTTTTTACTGAAACTAAATTAGAAACAAAAAGAATCTACTAAATTGCACATCTTGTTAGATTGTACAAACGAGGAAAGTTTGAACTTGCTGCAATCAACCCTCTTTGTATGAAAGCAACTCATTCTGAGAACTAAACAAGCTTATTTCACACAATACAGTGTTTGGCAATGAAGTTGTTTCTTTTCAAAGGAAACAACTTTAGAAATGAAATGAATCTACTAATTGTACATCTTGTTAGATTGTACAAACGAGGAAAGTTTGAACTTGCTGCAATCAATGCACTTTGTTGGAAAGCAACTCATTCCAAGAGGTAAACAAGCTTATTTCACACAGTACAGTTTTTGGCAAAGAAGATGTTACTTTTCTAACTAAACTACTTTAGAAATGAAATGAGTCTACTACAATGCACATCTTGTTAGACTATGCAAACGAGGATAGTTTGAACTTGCTGCAATCAAACCTATTCGTAAGAGAGCAACTCATTCTGAGAACTAGACAAGCTTATTTCCACACACAATTTGGTTTGGCAGTGAAGATGTTTCTTTTCTAACGAAACTACATTAGAAATGAAATGAAGCTACTAAATTGTACAACTTGTTGGATTGTACAAAGGAATCAAGTTTAAACTTGCTGTGATCTACACTCTTCGTAGGAAAGCAACTCATTCCTAGGGCTGAACAAGCTTATTTCGCACAGTACAGTGTTTGGCAATGAACATGTTTCTTTACAGACCAAACTACATTAGAAATGAAACGAAGCTGCTAAATTGTACAACTTGTTGGATTGTACAAACAAATGAAGTTTGAACTTGCTCTGATCTACACTTTTCATAGGAAAGCACATCATTCCTAGAGCTGAACAAGCTTATTTCGCACAGTACTCTGTTTGGCAATGAAGATGTTTCTTTTCTTAACAAACTATATTAGAAATGAAACGAAGTTACTAAATTGTACAACTTGTTAGATTGTACAAACGAGGAAAGTTTGAACTTGCTGTGATCTCTCGTATTCGCACGAAAGCAACTCATTCCTAGAGCTGAACAGGCTTATTTTGCACAGTACAGTGTTCGGCAATGAAGATGTTTCTTTTCTTACCAAACTACATTAGAAATGAAACAAAGCTACTAAATTGTACAACTTGTTGGATTGTACAAAGGAATCAAGTTTGAACTTGCTGTGATCTACACACTTTGTTGGAAAGCACCTCATTCCTAGAGCTAAACAAGCTTATTTTGCACAGTACAGTGTTCGGCAATGAAGATGTTTCTTTTCCTACCAAACTACATTAGAAATGAAAAGAAGTTATTAAATTGTACAACTTGGATTGTGCAAACGAATGAAGTTTGAACTTGCTGTGATCTACACTCTTCGTAAAAAAACAACTCATTCCTAGAGCTGAACAAGCTTGTTTCACACAGCACTGTGTTTGGCAATGAAGATGTTTCTTTCCTTACGAAACTGCATTAGAAATGAAACGAAGTTACTAACTTGTACAACTTGTCACATGGTACAAACGAGGAAAGTTTGAACTTGCTGTGATCTTCCTTGTTCGTACGAAAGCAATTCATTCCTAGAGCTGAACAGGCTTATTTCGCACAGTACAGTGTTCAGCAATGAAGATGTTTCTTTTCTTACCAAACTATATTAGAAATGAAATGAAGCTACTAACTTCTACAACTTGTTGGATTGTACAAACGAATGAAGTTTGAACTTCCTCTGATCTACACTCTTTGTAGGAAAGCACCACATTCCTAGAGCTGAACAAGCTTATTTTGCACAGGACAGTGTTTGGAAATGAACATGTTTCTTTTCTTACCAAACTACACTAGAAATGAAATAAAGCTACTAAGTTGTACAACTTGTTGGATTGTAACAACGAATGAAGTTTGAAATTGCTGTGACCTAAACTCTTCATAGGAAAGCAACTCATTCCTAGAGCTGAACAGGCTTATTTCACACAGTACAGTGTTCGGCAATAAAGATGTTTCTTTCCTTGCCAAACTACATTAGAAATGAAATGAAGTTACCAAATTGTACAATTTTTTACATTGTACAAACGAATGAAGTTTGAACTTGCTGTGATCTACACTCTTCCTAGGAAAGCAAGACATTCCTAGAGCTGAACAGGCTTGTATCGCACAGTACAGTGTTCGGCAATGAATATGTTTCTTTCCTTGCCAAACTACATCAGAAATGAAACGAAGTTACTAAATTGTACAACTTGTTACATTGTACAAATGAGGAAAGTTTGAAGTTGCTGTGAATTCCTGTGTTTGTACAAAAGCAAAGCATTCCTAGACGTGAACAAGTTTATTTCGCACAGTACAGAGTTTGGCAATGAAGTTGTTTATTTTCTTACAAAACTACATTAGAATTGAAACGAAGGTGCTAAATTGTACAACATGTGGGATTGTACAAACGAATGAAGTTTGAACTTGCTGTAATCTACACTCTTCATAGGAAAGCACCTCATTCCTAGAGCTGAACAAGTTTATTTCGGACAGTACAGTGTTCAGCAATGAAGATATTTCTTTTCTTACCAAACTACATTAGAAATGAAACTAAGTTACTAAATTGTACAGCTTTTGGATTGTACAAACGAGGAAATTATGAACTTGCAGCAACCTACCCTCTTCATAAAAAAGCAACTCATTCCAAGAACTGAACTAGCCTATTTCATACAGTACAGCGTTCAGCAATGAAGGTCTTTCTTTTCTAACCAAACTACATTAGAAATGAAACGAACCTACTAAATTGTATGTCTTTTCAGATTGTACAAACGAGGAAAGTTTGAACTTGCTGTAATGTACCCTCTTCGTAAGCAAGGAACTCATTGCAAGAATTGAACTAGCCTATTTCATACAGTAGAGCTTTCAGCAATGAAGGTGTTTCTTTCAAAAAAAAAAAAAAACTACATTAGAAATGAAATGAACTGATTAAATTGTACAACTTGTTAGATTGTACAAATGAGGAAACTTTGAACTTGCTGCAATCTACCCTCTTCGTAAGAGAGCAACACATTCCAAAAACTGCAGCAGCCGATTTAATAAAGTACAGCGTTCAGCAATGAAGGTCTTTCTTTTCTAACCTAACTACATTAGAAATGAAACGAACTTACTAAAGTGTACAACTTGTTACATGGTACACACGAGGACAGTTTGAACTTGCTGTAATCTACCTTCTTCGTAAGAGAGCAACTCATTCAAAGAAATGAACTAGCCTATTTCATACTGTACAGCGTTCAGGAATGAAGGTCTTTCTTTTCTAACCAAACTACTTTAGAAATGAAATGAACCTTCTAAATTGTACAAATTGTTGGATTGTACAAAGGTGGAAGGTTTGAACTGGCTGCAATCTACCCTCTTCGTAAGAGAGCAACTCATTCCAAGAACTGTACTAGCCTATTTCATACACTATAACATTCAGCAGTGAAGGTCTTTCTTTTCTAACTAAACTACATTAGAAATGAAATGAACCTATGAAATTGTACAACTTGTTAGATTGTAGAAACGTGGAAAGTTTGAACTTGCTGCATTCTAACATCTTCGTAAGAAAGCAACCTATTCCAAGAACTGAACTAGCCTATCTCATACAGTTCAGCGTTCAGCAATGAAGGTGTTTCTTTTCTAACCAAACTACATTAGAAATGAAATAAACCTACTAAACTGTACAACTTGTTAGATTGTACAAATGAGGAAAGGTTGAACTTACTGCAATCTACCCTCTTTGTAAGAGAGCAAATAATTCTAAGAACGGAACTAGGCTAAGAAATATGGTACAGCCTTCAGCAATGAACCTCTTTCTTTATGAATCAAAGTATATAAGAAATGAATTGAACCTACCAAATTGTACAACTTGTTAGATTTTACAACTGAGGAATCTTGGAATTTGCTGCAATTTACACTCCTCATTTTTTTTTTTTGTTTTGTTTTTCGAGGTAGGGTCTCACTCTGGCTCAGTCTTACCTGAAATTCACTATGTAGTCTCAGGGTGGCCTCAAACTCTCTGCGATCCTCCTACCTCTGCCTCCCAAGTGCTGCGATTAAAGGCGTGCACCACCACACCTGGCTATACTCCTCTTAAGAAACCAACTCATTCCAGGAACTGACCTATCCTATTTCATACAGTACAGCATTCAGCAATGAAGGTGTTTCTTTTCCAACGAAACTACATTAGAAATGAAACGAACTTACTAAATTGTACAACTTGTTAGATTGTACAAATGAGGAATCTTTGAACTTGCTGCAATCTACGCTCCTTGGAAGAAAGCAACTCATTCCAAGACTTGTACTAGCCTATTTCATACAGTACAGCGTTCAGGAATGAAGGTGTTTGTTTTCTAACCAAAGTACATTAGAAATGAAATGAAACTACTAAATTGAACAAATTGTTGAATTGTACGATTGTGGAAAGTTTGAACTTGCTGCAATCTACCTTCTTCGTAAGAGAGCAACTCATTCCAAGAACTGAACTAGCCTATTCCATACAGTACAGCATTCAGCAATGAAGGTGTTTGTTTTCTAACCAAACTATATTAGAAATGAAATGAAAGGAATAAATTGTACAACTTGTTAGATTTTACAAACGAGGAAAGTTTGAACTGGCTGCAATCTACCCTCTTCGTAAGAGAGCAATTCATTGCAAGAACTGAACTAGCCTATTTCATACAGTACAGCGTTCAGGAATGAAGGTCTTTCTTTTCTAACCAAACTACTTTAGAAATGAAATGAACCTACTAAATTGTACAACTTGTTAGATTGTACAAATGTGGAAAGTTTGAACTTGCTGTAAAACTACCCTCTTTGTAAGAGAGCAACTCATTCCAAGAACTGAACTAGGCTATTTCATACAGTACAGCGTTCAGCAATGAAGGTCTTTCTTTTCTAACCAAAGTATATAAAAAATGAATCAAACCTACTAAATTGTACAACTTGTTAGATTGTACAAACTATGGAATCTTTGAACTTGCTGCAATCTACACTCTTCGTAAGAAAGCAACTCATCCAAGAACTGAACTAGGCCATTTCATACAGTACAGCTTCAGCAATGAAGGTCTTTCTTTTCTCACCAAAGTACATTAGAAATGAAATGAACCTACCAAATTATACAACTTGTTAGATTGTACAACTGAAAAATCTTTGACCTTGCAGGAATCTACACTCCTCGTAAGAAAGAAACTCATCCCAATAACTAACTAAACTAGTTCATACAGTACAGCGTTCATCAGTGAAGGTCTTTCTTTTCTAAGCAAACTACATTACAAATGAAACGAACCTACTAAATTGTACAACTTGTTAGATTGTACAAAGGTTGAAAGTTTGGACTAGCTGTAACGTACCTTCTGCGTAAGAAAGCAACTCTTTCAAAGAACTGAACTAGCCTATTTCATATAGTACAGCGTTCAGCAATGAAGGTCTTTCTTTTCTAACCAAACCACATTAGAAATTAAATGAACCTACTAAATTATACAACTTGTTAGATTGTACAAACTAGGAATCTTGGAACTTGCTGCAATCTACACTCCTCATAAGAAAGCAACTCATTACAAAAACTGAACTAGCCTATTTCATACAGTACAGCGTTGAGGAATGAAGGTCTTTCTTTTCTAACCAAACTACTTTAGAAATGAAATGCACCTATTAAATTGTACAACTTTTTAGATTTTTACAAACGTGGAAAGTGTGAACTAGCAGCAATCTACCGTCTTATCAAGATAGCAACTCTTTCCAACAACTGAACTAGCCTATTTCATACAGTACAGCATTCAGGAATGAAGGTCTTTCTTTTCTAACCAAACTACTTTAGAAATGAAATGAACCTACTAAATTGTACAACTTGTTAGATTTCACAAACGTGGAAAGTTTGAACTTGCTGTAATATACCTTCTTCGTAAGACAGCAACTCATTCCAAGAACTGAACTAGGCTATTAAGTATAGTACAGCCTGCAGCAATGAACGTCTTTCTTTTCTAACCAAAGTATATAAGAAATGAATCAAACCTACCAAATTGTAGAAATTGTTAGATTGTACAACTGAGGAATCTTTGACCTTTCTGCAATCTACACTCCTCGTAAGAAAGCAACTCATGCAGGAATGGAACTAGCCTATTTCATACATTACAACCTTCAGCAATGAAGGTCTTTCTTTTCTATCCAAAGTACATTAGAAATGAAATGAACCTACTAAGTTGTACAACTTGTTAAATTGTACAAAGGAGGAATCTTTGAACTTGCTGCAATCTACACTCCTCGTAAGAAAGCAACTCATTCCAAGAACGGAACTAGCCTATATCATACAGTTCAGCGTTCAGGAATGAAGGTGTTTCTTTTCTAATGAAACTACAATACAAATGAAATGAACCTACTAAATTGTACAACTTGTAAGATTGTACAAACGTGGAAAGTTAGAACTTGCTGCAGTCCACACTCTTTGTAAGACAGCTACTCATTCCAAGAATTGAACTGGCATATTTCATACAGTACAGCGTTCAGCAGTGAAGGACTTTCTTTTCTAACTGAACTACATTGGAAAGGAAATGAACCTACTAAATTGTACAACCTGTTAGATTGTACAAACGTGGAAAGTTTGAACTTGCTGCAATCTACCATCTTTGTAAGAAAGCAACTCATTCCCTTAACTGAACTAGCCTATTTCATATAGTAGAGCTTTCAGCAATGAAGGTGTTTCTTTTCTAACCAAACTACATTACAAATGAAATGAATGTAATAAATTGTACAACTTATTAGATTCTACAAATGAGGAAAGTTTGAACTGGCTGCAATCTACCCTCTTCGTAAGAGAGCAACTCACTGCAAGAACTCAACTAGGCTATTTCATATAGTACAGCATTTGGGAATGAAGGTCTTTCTTTTCTAACGAAAGTACATTAGAAATGAAAGGAACCTACGAAATTATACAACTTGTTAGATTGTACAAATATGGAAAGTTGGAACTTGCTGCAGTCTACCGTCTTCGTAAGAAAACAACTCATTCCGTGAACTGAATTAGCCTATTTCATACAGTACAGCGTTCAGGAATGAAGGTGTTTGTTTTCTAACCAAAGTACATGAGAAATGAAATGAACCTACTAAATTGTAAAAATTGTTGAATTGTACAAACGAGGAAAGTTTTAACTTGCTGCAATCTACCTTCTTCGTAAGAGAGCAACTCATTCCAAGAACTGAACTAGCCTATTTCATACAGTACAGCATTCAGAAATGAAGGTGTTTATTTTCTAACCAAACTATACTAGAAATGAAATGAATGGAATAAATTGTACAACTTTTTAGATTGTACAAACGAGGAAAGTTTGAACTTGCTGCAATCTACACTCTTCATAAGAGAGCAACTCATTCCAAGAATGGAACTAGGCTATTAAGTACAGTACAGCCTTCCGCAATGAACCTCTTTCTTTTCTAACCAAAGTATATAAGAAATGAATCAAACCTACCAAATTGTACAACTTGTTAGATTGTACAACTGAAGAATCTTTGATCTTGTTGCAATGTACAGTCCTTGTAAGAAAGCAACTCATTCAGGAGTGGAACTAGCCTATTTCATACAGTACAGCATTCAGCAATGAAGGTCTTTCTTTTCTAACCAAAGTACATTACAAATGAAATGAACCTACTAAATTGTACAACTTCTTAGATTGTACAAACGTGGAAAGTTTGAACTGGCAGCAATCTAAAGTCTTCTTAAGATAGCAACTCATTCCATGGACTGAACTAGCCTATTTCATACAGTACAAGCGTTCAGGAATGAAGGTCTTTCTTTTCTAACCAAACTACTTTAGAAATGAAACGAACCTATTAAATTGTACAAGTTCTTAGATTGTACAAACATAGAAAGTTTGAAATGGCAGAAATCTACCGTCTTCTAAAGATAACAACTCATTCCAAGAACTGAACTAGCCTATTTCATACAGTACAGCATTCAGGAATGAAGGTCTGACTTTTCTAACCAAACTACATGAGAAATGAAATGAACCTACTAAATTGTACAAGTTGTTAGATTGTAAAAAGTGGAAAGTTTGAACTGGCAGCAATCTACCATCTTCGTAAGAAAGCAACTCATTCTAAGAACTGAACTAGCCTATTTCATACAGTACAGCGTTCAGCAATGGAAGTCTTTCTTTTCTAACCAAACTACATTAGAAAAGATATGAACCAAATAAATTGTACAACTTGTTAGATTGTACAGACGAGGAAACTTTGAACTGTCTGTAATCTACCCTCTCTGCAAGGAAGCAACTCATTCCAAGAACTGAACTACCCTATTTCATACAGTACAGCATTCAGCAATGAAGGTCTTTCTTTTCTCACCATACTACATTAGAAATGAAACGAAACTACTAAATTGTACAACTTGTTAGATTGTAGAAACGTGGAAAGTTTGAACTTGCTGCAATCTACCATCTTTGTAAGAAAGCATCTCATTCCATGAACTGAAATAGCCTATTTCATACAGTAAAGCATACTGCAATGAAGGTGTTTCTTTTCTAACCAAACTACATTAGTGATGAAACAAACCTACTAACTTGTACATCTTTTTAGATTGTACAAACGAAGAAAGTTTGAACTTCCTGCAACGTACCCTCTTCGTAAGAAAGGACCTCATTGCACGAACTGAACTAGCCTATTGCATACTGTGGTAGTTTGAATATATGTCCCCCAATATCTTCAGTGTTTTACTAGTTATAGTTTGCATCTGCAATCACCTTGCTAGAGGCAATGTCACTGGGGGCCAGTCTTAAGGTGTTAATGGTGTGAGTTTGAGATTCCATTGTAAAAATATGCAAATGTGCCTAGCAGGAGTTTCTGAAGTATGCTGTGTGACCTTTTGGCTGTAGTTTTGCTCTGTGTGCTGTGGTGGCTGGCTTGGCTTTGCTCTCTTTGCTTGGCCCTGTGGAGAGCAGGTTGCTTCTCCTGCCTTTATGGAACTTCACCTGGATCTGTAAGCTTCAATAAATAAATATCCCTTCCTCCATAACTGTGCCTGGTCTGGAAGTTCATCTCAGCGAACCTGAAGCTCTCTGCTACAGTAAAGTGGTACCGAGGAGTGTGGGGTGAGATGAACCTGATCGTGTGGATATTCATCTTTTGGAACCTTTGTTTTGGAGGAATGGGCATGGACTTGGTGCTCGCAACTGAAGGTGCCTTCTGGAGTGGTAAGCCATGTTTTATGGACTATTCTGATGAGAGTTTGAGAATGCTAAGTGCAGACTGTATTGAACTTTGAGGCTTGGCTTATGAGCTTTCTAAGGGGAAGGAAAGACTGTAGAGGACTTTGTCGCAACTGGGCTACTGGCATAAGGGATGGCTGTGTTCCGCTATCCAGGCCCAGAAAGTTTGTTCAAGGTTAAATTTGTAATGGACTGATGTGCTTGGCTAAAGATATCGGACTGAGATTTTAAGATTTTAAGCTAGAAAACCTCAAGCAAGTTAAAATTAGAGGCACTGGAACTGGTTTTAGGTTACTGGAGCTGCTATTGTCAACACAATAGCAATCTTAAGGAAGGTGGAAGGAAGGTGGCCTGACGACTACTTTACATTAAAACAATGGAGAGGATGCCTGAGGAAAGACTGTTAGAAATGCAAACTCTTTGGAAAGAGTTGACTGGAGAAGGAACCTGCTTTTCAAGGCTATTATTTATTTCGTTCCTGGATTAAGAATATGGCTGTGTCCTGCACACCTGGTATTAGTTTTGGAAGCATGAAAAATGCATGGAATGGTCATGAATTGCACATGGTTCCAGGAGCTGCTGTTGAGATGTGGCATGAGGCAGGGCATGAAGACCCTCAGGAATAGGCTGGAAGAGATGTTTGGAAGATGGACCGTGGTTTGCATGGAGACCTGAAGATGTTTTGGATATACCAGGACTATGCGAGGACTCCCATGTAGTGCAGTGTTGGCCTGGGATCGAAGTTTTCCCTGGCAACTCTGCCTAGCTGGAGGGGCGGAATTGTAAAACCTGGAGACTGTCAGTCTCTGGTTATATTGAACTTGAACTGCAGAAGTTTAATGACGGCTGATGGTGGTTGAGTTTGCATTGTTCTAGTCTCTCCTTGCTATGCCTTATAATAGTTAAAAAGGTTTACTCTGTGCCTTTACATGTTGAAGGTATTTAACTTGTTAGATTTTACAGGACTCACTATCTTAAGTTGATCAAGACTGTGAGAAACTTTGAAATTGGACTGAGTACAATTTACAATGTGTGATAGTTATAAATCTATTGGGGGCCAGGAGCTAAATATATTGGGGGCCAGGGCAGAATGTGGTAGTTTGAATATATGTCCCCCAATATATTCAGTGTTTTATTAGTTATAGTTTGCATCTGCAATCACCTTGCTAGAGGCAATGCCACTGGGGGCCGGTCTTAAGGTGTTAATGGTGTGGGTTTGAGATTCCATTGTAAAGATATGCAAATATGTGCCTAGCAGGAGTTCCTGAAGTGTGCTGTGTGACCTTTTGGCTGTAGTTTTGCTCTGTGTGCTGTGGTGGCTGGCTTGGCTTTGCTCTCTCTGCTTGGCCCTGTGGAGAGCAGGTCACTTCTCCTGCCTTTATGGAACTTCACCTGGATCTGTAAGCTTCAATAAATAAACATCCCTTCCTCCATAACTGTGCTTGGTCTGGAAGTTCATCTCAGCGAACCTGAAGCTGCTGCTACACATACAGTACAGTGATCAGCAATGAAGGTGTTTCTTTTCTATCCAAACAACATTAGAAATGAAACAAACCTACTGAATTGTACAACTTGTTAGATTTTACCAACGAGGAAAGTTTGAACTTGCTGCAATCTACCCTCTTCGTAAGAGAGCAACTCATTCCAAGAACTGAACTAGCCTAATTGATACACTATAACGTTCAAAAATGAAGGTCTTTCTTTCATAACTAAACTACATTAGAAATGAATGAACTGAATAAATTGTACAACTTGTTAGATTGTAAAAACGTGGAAAGTTTGAACTTGCTGCAATCTACCATCTTCCTAAGAAAGCAACCTATTCCAAGAACTGAACTAGCCTATCTCATACAGTTCAGCGTTCATCAGTGAAGGTGTTTCTTTTCTAACCAAACTACATTAGAAATGAAATAAACCTAGTAAATTATAGAACTTGTTAGATCGTAAAAACAAGGAAAGTTTGAACTTCCTGCAATCTACCCTCTTTGTAAGAGAGCAAATCATTCCAAGAACTCAACTAGGCTATTAAATATAGTACAGCCGTCAGCAATGAACCTCTTTCTTTATGAACCAAAGTATATAAGAAATGAATTGAACCTACCAAATTGTACAACTTGTTAGATTTTACAACTGAGGAATCTTGGATCTTGCTGCAATTTACACTACTCCTAAGAAAGCAACTCATTCCAGGAACTGACCTACCCGATTTCATACAGTACTGTGTTCAGCAATGAAGGTCTTTCTTTTCTAACCAAACTACATTACCAATGAAATGAACCTATTAAATTGTACAACTTGTTAGATTGTACAAAGGAGGAAATTTTGAAGTTGCTGCAATCTACCCTCTTCGTAAGAGAGCAACTCATTCCTTGAAATGAAGTAGCCTATTTCATACAGTACAGCATTCAGCAATGAAGGTCTTTCTTTTCTAACCAAACTACGTTACAAATGAAATGAACCTACTAAATTGTACAACTTGTTAGATTTTACAACTGAGTAATCTTGGAACTTGCTGCAATTTACACTCCTCGTAAGATAGCAATTCATTCCAGGGACTGTCCTAGCTTATTTCATACAGTACAGCAATTCACAATGAAGGTTTTTCTTTTCTAATCAAACTACATTAGAAAGGAAATGAACCTACTAAATTGTACAAATTATTAGATTGTACAAACATGGAAAGTTTCAACTTGCTGCAATCTACCATCTTCGTAACAAAGCAACCTATTCCAAGAACTGAACTAGTCTATTTCATACAGTATAGCGTTCAGTAATGAAGGTGTTCCTTTTCTAACCATACTACATTAGAAATGAAATGAACCTACTAAATTGTACAACTTGATAGATTGTACAAATGAGGAATCTTTTAACTTGCTGCAATCTACACTCCTCGTAAGAAAGCAACTCATTCCAAGACCTGTACTAGCCTATTTCATACAGTACAGCGTTCAGGAATGAAGGTGTTTGTTTTCTAACCAAAGTACATTAGAAATGAAATGAACCTACTAAATTGTACAAATTGTTGAATTGTACAAATGTGGAAAGTGTGAACTTGCTGCAATCTACCTTCTTTGTAAGAGAGCAACTCATTCCAAGAACTGAACTAGCCTATTCCATACAGTACAGCATTCAGCAATGAAGGTTGTTCTTTTCTAACCAAAGTATATTAAAAATGAAATGAACCTACCAAATTGTACAACTTGTTATATTGTACAAATGAGGAATTTTTGAAATTGTTGCAATCTACACTCGTCATAAGAAAGCAACTCATTCCAAGAACTTAACTAGGCTATTTCATACAGTACAGTGTTCAGGAATGAAGGTCTTTCTTTTTGAACCAAACTACTTTAGAAATGAAATGAAACTACTAACTTGAACAAATTATTAGATTGTACAAACGTGGAAAGTTTGAACTTGCTGCAGTCAACCTTCTTCGTAAGAGAGCAACTCATTCCAAGAACTGAACTAGCCTATTTCATACAATACAGCGTTCAGCAATGAAGGCCTTTCATTTCTAACTAAACTACATTAGAAATTATACGAACTGAGTAAATTGTACAACTTGTTAGATTGTAGAAATGTGGAAGTTTGAACTTGCTGCAATCTACCGTCTTCCTAGGAAAGCAACCTATTCCAAGAACTGAACTAGCCTATCTCATACAGTTCAGCGTTCACCAATGAAGGTGTTTCTTTTCTAACCAAACTACATTAGAAATGAAATAAACCTAGGAAATTGTACAACTTGTTAGATTGTACAAACCAGGAAAGTTTGAACTTGCTGCAATCTACCCTCTTCATAAGAGAGCAAATCATTCCAAGAACTGAACTAGGCTATGAAATATAGTACATTCTTTGGCAATGAACCTCTTTCTTTATGAACCAAAGTATATAAGAAATGAATTGAACCTACAAAATTGTACAACTTGTTAGATTTTAAAACTGAGGAATCTTGGAACTTGCTATAATTTACACACCTCGTAAGAAAGCAACTCATTCCAAGAACTGACCTAGCCTATTTCATACAGTACAGCATTCAGCAATGAAGGTCTTTCTTTTCTAAACAAAGTACATTAGAAATGAATCAAACCTACTAAATTGTACACCTTGTTAGATTGTACAACTGAGGAATGTTTTAACTTGCTGCAATCTACACTGTTCGTAAGGAAGCAACCCATTCCAAGAACTGAACTAGCCTATTTCATACTGTACAGCGTTCAGCAATGAAGGTGTTTCTTTTCCAACCAAACTACAATAGAAATAAAATGGACCTACTAAATTGTACAACTTGTTATATTGTAGAAACGAGGAAAGTTTGAGCTTTCTGCAATCTATGCGCTTTGTAAGAAAGCAACTCATTCCAAGAACTGAACTAGCCTATTTCATACAGTACAGCATTCAGGAATGAAGAAGTTTCTTTTCTAACCAAACTACATTAGAAATGAAATGAACATACTAAATTGTATGACTTGTTAGATTGTACAAGCAAGGAAAGTTTGAACTTACTGGAATGTACCATCTTCGTAAACAAGGAAGTCATTGCACAAACTGAACTAGCCTGTTTCATACAGTAGAGTGTTCAGCAATAAAGGTGTTTCTTTCTAAAGATAACTACATTAGAACTGAAACGTATCTACTAAATTGTACAACTTGTTAGATTGTACAAATGAGGAATCATTGAACTTGCTGGAATCTGCCATCTTCATAAGACAGCAATTTATTCCAAGAACTGAACTTGCCTATTTCATACAGTACAGTGTTCAGCAATGAATGTGTTTCTTTTCTAACCAAATTACATTAGAAATGAAATGAACCTACCAGATTGGACAAATTGTTAGATTATACAAACGAGGAAAGTTTGAACTTGTTGCAATCTACTCTCTTTGTATGAGAGCAACTCATTCCAAGAACTGAACTAGCTTATTTCATACAGTACAGCATTCAGCAATGAAGGTGTTTCTTTTCTAACCAAACTACATTAGAAATGAAATGGACCTACTAAATTGTACAACTTGTTAGATTGTACAAACGAGGAAAATTTGAACTTGCTGCAATCAACCATCTTCATACTAGAGCAACTCATTCCAAGAACTGAACTAGCCTATTTCATACTGAATAGCATTCAGCAATGAAGGTGTTTCTTTTATAACAAACTACATTAGAAATGAAAAACAACATTAGAAATGAAAAAGGAAAGTTTGAAACTACTAAATTGTACAATTTGTTAGATTGTACAAATTAAGTATCTTTGAACATGCTGCAATCTATCCTCTTCATGAAAAGAAATTGTACAACTCATTCCAAGAACTCGTTCAGCAATGAAGGTGTTTCTTTTCTAACCAAAGGTGTTTCTTTTCTAACCAAATTACATTAGAAATGAAACGACTCTAATAAATTGTAGACTTGTTAGATTGTACAACAAGAAGAAAATTTGAACTTGTTGCAATCTACCCTCTTTGTATGAGTGCAACTCATTCCAACAACTGAACTAGCCTATTTCATACTGAATAGCATTCAGCAATGAAGGTGTTTCTTTTCTAACCAAACCACATTAGAAATGAAATGAACCTACTAAATTTTACAACTTGTTAGGTTGTACAAAAGAGGAAAGGTTGAACTTGCTGCAGTCTAACCTCTTCGTAAGAATGCAACTAATTCTAAGATCTGAACTAGCCTATTTCATACAGTACAGTGTGCAGCCATGAAGGTGTTTCTTTTCTAAGCAAACTACATTAGAATTGAAATGAACCTACTAAATTGTACAACTTTTTTGATTGTACCAACAGGAAAGTTTGAACTTGGAGCAATCTACCCTCTTTGTAAGAAAGCAACTAATTCCAAGAACTGAACTAGCCTATTTCATACAGGACAGCATTGAGCAATAAAGGTCTTCCTTTGCTAACCAAACAACATTAGATACGAAATGAACATACTAAATTGTACAATTTGTTAGATTGTACAAATTAAGTATCTTTGAACTTGCTGCAATCTACCCTCTTCGTAAGAAAGCAACTCATTCCAGGAACTGAACTAGCCTATTTCATACAGTACAGCGTTCAGCAATGAAGATGTTTCTTTTCTAACCAAACTACATTAGAAATGAAATGAACCTACTAAATTGTACAACTTGTTAGATTGTACAAACGAGGAAACTTTGAACTTGCTGCAATCTACCGTCTTTGTAAGAAAGCAAATCATTCCAAGAACTGAACAAGCCTATTTCATTCTGTACAGCATTCAGCAATGAAGGTGTTTCTTTTCTAACCAAACTACATTAGAAATTAAATGAACTTACTAAACTGTACAACTTGTTAGATTGTACAAATGAGGAAAGTTTAAACATGCTGCAATCTTACCCTTTCATAAGAGAGCAATACATTCCACTAACTGAACTAGCCTATATCATAGTGTACATCGTTCAGGAATGAAGGTATTTCTTTTTGATCTGAACTACATGAGAAATGAAATAAACCCACTAAATTGTACAACTTGTTAGATTGTGCAAACGAGGAAAATTTGAAGTTGCTGCAATCTACCCTCTTCGTAAGAGAGCAACTCATTCCAAGAACTGATCTAGGTTATTAAGTATAGTACAGCCTTCAGCAATGAATGTCTTTCTTTTCTAACCAAAGTACATTAGAAAGGAATGAAACCTACTAAATTGTACAACTTGTTAGATTGGACAAACATGGAAAGTTTGAACTTGCTGTAATCTACCATCTTCGTAAGGAAGCAACTCATTCCATGAACTGAACTTGACTATTTCATACAGTACAGCCTTCAGCAATGAAGGTGTTTCTTTTCCAGCCAAACTACATTAGAAATGAAACGAACCTACTAAATTGTACAACTTGTTAGACTGTACAACTGTCAAATCTTTGAACTTGCTGCAATCTACACTCTTCATAAGAAAGCAACTCATTCCAAGAACGGGAATAGCCTATTTCACACAGTACAACATTCAGCAATGAAGGTGTATCCTTTCTATCCAATCTACATTAGAAATGAAATGAACCTACTAAATTGTACAACTTGTTAGATTTTACATACGAGGAAAGTTTGAACTTAGTGCAATCTACCCTCTTCGTAAGAAAGCAACTCATTCCAAGAACTGAACATGCCTATTTCATACAGTAGAGCGTTCAGCAGTGAAGGTATTTCTTGCCAAAGAAAACTACATTAGAAATGAAACGAACCTACTAAATTGTACAACTTGTTCTATTGTACAACCCAGGAAAGTTTGAACTAGCTGCAATCTACCATCTTCGTAAGAAAGAAACTCATTCCAAGAAATGAACTAGCCTATTTCATACGGTACAGCGTTCAGGAATGGAGGTATTTCTTTTCTAAAAAAACTGCATTAGAAATGAAACTTACCTACTAAATTGTACACCATGTTGGATTGTACAAATGAGGAAAGTTTGATCTTGCTGCAATCTATCCTCTTTGTAAGAGAGCAACTCATTCCAAGAAGTTAAGTAGCCTATTTCATATAGTACAGTGTTCAGCAATGAAGGCCTTTCTGTTCTAACCAAAGTACATTAGAAATGAATCGAACCTACTAAATATTAAAACTTGTTAGATTTTTACAACTGACGAATCTTGGAACTTCCTGCAATCTACCCTCTTTGTAAGAAAGCAAACTCATTCCAAGAACTTAACTAGCCTATTTCATATAGTACAGAATTCAGCAATGAAGGTGTTTCTTTTCTAACCAAACTACATTGGAAATGAGATGAACCTACAAAATTGTATAACTTGTTAGATTATACAAATGAGCAAAGTATGAAATTGCTGCAATCTAACCTCTTTGAAAGAAAGCAACTCGTTCCAAGAACTGAACTAGCCTATTTCATACACTACAGCGGTCAGAAATAAAGGTCTTCCTTTTCTATCCAAACAACATTAGAAATGAAATGAACTGACTAAATTGTACAACTTGTTAGATTGTACAAATGAGCAAAGTTTGAAATTGCTGCAATCTAACCTCTTCAAAAGAAAGCAACTCATTCCAAGAACTGAACTAGCCTATTTCATACACTACAGTGGTCAGCAATAAAGGTCTTCCTTTTCTAACCAAACAATATTAGAAATGAAACAAACCTACTAAATTGTAAAACTTGTTTCATTGTACAAACAAGGTATTTTTGAACTTGCTACAATCTACCCTCTTCATAAGAAAGAAACTCATTCCAAGAACCGAACTAGCCTATTTCATTAAGTACAGCATTCAGCAATGAAGGTGTATCTTGTCTTAGAAAAGTACATTAGAAATGAAACGATACTATGTAATTGTACAAATTGGTAGATTGTACAAATGAGGAAAGTTTGATCTTTCTACAATCTACCTTCTTCATAAGAAAGCAACTCATTCCAAGAAATGAAGTACCCTATTTCATACAGTAAAGCATTCAGCAATGAAGGTGTTTCTTTTTTAATCAAACTACATCAGAAATGAAATGACCTACTAAATTGTACAACTTGTTACATTTTACAAACATGGGAAGTTTGAACTTGCTACAATCTACACTCTTTATAAGAAAGCAACTCATTCCAAGAATGGAACTGGCCTATTTCATACAGTACAGTGTTCAGTAATGACGCTTTTCCTTTTCTAACCAAACTACATTAGAATTGAAAAGAACCTACCAAATTGTACAACTTGTTAGATTGTACAAATGATAAAAGTTTGAACTTGCTGCAATCTACCCTCCTCTTAACAGAACAACTCATTCCAAGAACTGAACTAACCTATTTCATACAGTACAGCGTTCAGCAATGAAGGTCTTTCTTTTCTAACCAAACTGCATTAGAAATGAAACGAACGTACTAAATTGTAAAACTTGTTAGATTGTACAAACGAGGAAATTTGAACTTGCTGCCTTCTACCCTCTTCATAAAATGCAACTCATTGCAAGAACTGAACTAACCTATTTCATACAGTAGATCGTACAGAAATGAATGTGTTTATTTTCTAACAAAACTACATTAGAAATGAAATGAACCTACTAAATTTTACAACTTGTTACATTGTACATATGAGGAAAGTTTGAACTTGATTCAATCTACCCTCTTCATAAGAAAGCAACTCATTCAAAAACTGAGCTAGCACTTTTCATACATTACAGCGTTCAGTAATGAAGGTTTTTCTTTTCTAACCAAACCACATTAGAAATAAAATGAACCAACAAAATTATTCAACTTGTTAGATTGTACAAACAAGAAAATTTTGAACTTGCTGCAATGTACACTCGTGTTAAGAAAGCAACTCATTCGAACAACTGCTACCCTTTTCATTGCGTTCAGCAATGAAAGTGTTTCTTTCCTAAGAAAACTACATTAGAAATGAAACGAACCTACTGAGTTGTAAAATTTCGTTGATTATTCAAACGAGGAAAATTTGAACTTCCTGCAATCTACCGTCTTCGTAAGAAAGCAACTCATTCACAGAAGTGAAGTAGCCTATTTCATACATTACAGTGTTCAGCAATGAAGGTGTTTCCTTTCTAACCAAAACACACAAGAAATGAAAGAACCTACTAAATTGTACAACTTGTTAGATTGTACAACTGAGGAAACTTTGGACTTGCTGCAAGCTACACTCTTCGTAAGAAAGGAACTCATTCCAAGAACTGAACAAGACTATTTCATACAGTACAGCATTCAGCAATGAAGGGGTTTCATTTCTAACCACACTACATTAGAAAAGAAATGAACCTACTAAATTGTACAACCTGTTACATTTTACAAACGTGGGAAGTTTGAACTTCCAGCAATCTAACCTCTCTGAAAGAAAGGAACATATTAAAAGAACAGAATTAGCCTATTTCATACAGATCAGCATTCAGCAACGAAGGTGTTTCTTTTCTAACCAAACAACATTAGAAATAAAACAAACCTAGTAAAGTGTACAATTTGTTAGATTGTACAAACGAGGAAAATTTGAACTTGCTGCAATCTACCCTGTCCGTAAGAGAGCAACTCATTCCAAGAATTGAATAAGCCTATTTCCTTAAGTACAGCATTCTGCAATGAAGGTGTATCTTGTCTAAGAAAAGTACATTAGAAATGAAACAATACTACTAAATTGTACAAATTGTTAGATTGTACAAATGAGGAAAGTTTGATCTTTCTACAATCTACCCTTTTAGTAAGAAAGCAACTCATTGCAAGAACTGAAAAAGCCTATTTCCTTAAGTACAGCATTTTCAGCATTGAAGGTGTTTCTTTTCTAAACAAACTACATTAGAAATGAAACAAACCGACTAAATTGTACAACTTTTTAGATTTTACGAACGAGGAAAGTTTTTACTTGCTGCAATGTACCTTCTTCTTAAAGAAGAAATTCATTGCACGAACTGAACTAGGCTATTTCATAGTAGAGCGTTCAGCATTGAAGGTGTTTCTTTCCAAAGAAAACTACATTAGAAATGAAACAAACCTACTAAATTGTACAACTTATTAATTTGTACAAACCGGGAAACTTTTAACTTGCTGCAATCTACCCTCTTGGTAAGAAAGCAACTCATTCCAAGAACTGAACTACCCTATTTCATAGTGTACAGCGTTCAGAAATGAAGGTCTTTCTATTATAACCAAAATATATTAGAAATGAAATGAACATAGTAAATTGTACTACTTGTTTGATAGTACAAACAAGGAAAGTTTGAACTTGCTGCAATCTACCCTCTTCGTAAGAGAGCAACTCATTCCAAGAACTGAACTACCCTCTTTCACACAGTACAGAGTTCAGCAATGAAGGTCTTTGTTTTCTAACCAAAGTACATTACAAATGAATCAAACCTAGTAAATTGTACATCTGCTTGGATTGTACAAATGAGGAAAGTTTGAACTCACTGCAATCTACCCTCTTCTTAAGAGAGCAACTCATTCCAAGAACTGAAGTAGACTATTACTTACTGTACAGCATTCAGCAATGAAGGTGTTTCTTTTCTAACCAAACTACATTAGACATGAAACGAACCTACCAAACTGTACATCATTTTAGATTGTACAAAGAGGACAGTTTGTACTTGCTGTAATGTACCCTATAGTTAAACAAGAAAGTCATTGCATGAATTGAACTAGCCTATTTCACACAGTAGAGCATTCAGCAATTAAGGTGTTTCTTTCTAAAGAGAACTACATTAGAAATGAAACATAACTACTAAATTTTACAACTTATTAGATTGTACAAATGAGGAAACTTTGAACTTCCTGCAATCTACCTTCTTCGTAAGAAAGCAAATCATTCCAGGAACTGAACTAGCCTATTTCATACAGTAGAGTGTACATCAATGAAAGTGTTTCTTTTCTAATGAAACTACATTAGAAATTAAATTAACCTAGTAAATTGTACAACCTGTTAGATTGCACAAACGAGGAAAGTTTGAACTTGCTGCCATCTACCCTGTTCGTACGAGAGCAACTCATCCCAAAAACTGAACTAGCCTATTTCAAACTACACAGCGTTCAGCAATGAAGTTATTTCTTTTCTAACCAAACTACATTAGAAATGAAATGAACCTATTAAATTGTACAACTTGTTAGATTATAAAAACGATGAAATATTGAACTTGCTGCAGTCTAACCTCTTCGTATAAATGCAACTAATTCCAAGATCTGAGCTACACTATTTCATATAGTACAGTGTTCAGCAATGAAGGTGTTTTTTTTTTCTAATCAATCTACATTAGAAATGAAATGAACCTACTGAATTGTACAACTTACTGCACTCTACACTCTTCGTAAGAAAGCAACTCATTCCAAGAACTGAACTAGCCTATTTCATACAGTACAGCATTCAGCAATAAAGTTCTTCCTTTTCTAAGCAAACAACATTAGAAATGAAACGAACCTACTAAATTGTACAAGTTGTTATATTGTACAAATGAGGAATCTTTGAACTTGCTGCAATCTACACTCTTCGTGAGAAAGCAACTCATTCCCAGAATTGAACTACCCTATTTCATACAGTACAGCATTCAGCAATGAAGGTGTTTCTTTTCTAAGCAAACTACATTAGAAATGAAATGAACCTACTAAATTGTACAAGTTTTTATATTGTACCAATGAGGAAAGTTTGAACTTGCTGCAATCTAGTCTTCGTAAGAAAGCAACTCATTCCAAGAACTGAAATCGCCTATTTCATACAGTAGAGCGTTCTGCAATAAAGGTCTTCCTTTTCTAACAAAACTACATTAGAAATGAAACGAACTTCCTAAATTGTACAACATGTTAGATTGTACAAATTAGAAATCTTTGAACTTGCTGCAATCTACCCTCTCCGTAAAAAAGGAACTCATTTCAAAAACTGAAACACCCTATTTCTACAGTAGAGCGTTCAGCAATGAAGGTGTTTCTTTCCAAAGAACACTACATTAGAAATGAAACAAACCTACTAAATTCTACAACTTATTCGATTGTACAAACGTGTAAAGTTTGAACTTGCTGCAATCTACTGTCTTCTTAAGTAAGCAACTCACTCCAAGAACTGAACTAGTCTATTTCATAGAGTACAGCCTTCAGAAATGAAGGTGTTTCTTTTTTAACAAAACTACATTCGAATTGAAAGGAACCTAATAAATTTTACAACTTGTTAGATTGTACACATGATGAAAGTTTGAACTTGCTGCAATTGCTTACAGTACAGTGTTCAACAATGAAGGTGTTTCTTTTCTAACAAGCTACATTTGAAATGAGAACCTACTAAATTGTATAAATTGTTAGATTGTACAAAGGAGGAAATTTTGAACTTTCTGCAATCTACCCTCTTCTTAAGAGGCAACTCATTCCAAGAACTGAACTAGCCTATTTCATACAGTGTAGCTCTCAGCAATGAAGGTGTTTCCATCCTAAGAAAACTACATTAGTAATGAAATGAACCTACTAAATTTTACAACTTGTTAGATTGTACAAACGAGGAATGTTTGAACTTGCTGCAATCTATCTTCTTTGTAACAAAGCAACTCATTCTGAGAACTGAACTAGCATATTTCATAATGTACAGCGTTCAGACATGAAGGCAAACTACATTAGAAATGAAACGAACCTACTAAATTGTACAACTTGTTTGATTGTACAAACGAGGAAATTTTGAACCTTCTGCAATCTACCCTCTTCGTAAGAGGCAACTCATTCCAAGAACTGAACTAGCCTATTGCATACAGTGTAGCTCTCAGCAATGAAGGTGTTTCCTTCCTAATAAAACTACATTAGTAATGTAATGAACCTACTAAATTTTACAACTTGTTAGCTTGTACAAACGAAGAAATTTTGAACTTTCTGCAATCTACCCTCTTTGCAAGAGGCAACTCATTCCAAGAACTGAACTAGCCTATTTCATACATTGTAGCTCTCAGGAATGAAGGTGTTTCCTTCCTTAGAAAACTACTTGATAAATTTTACAAATGAGGAAATTTTGAACTTGCTGTAATCTACCCTCTTGGTAAAAGGCAACTCATTCCAAGAACTGAACTAGCCTACTTCATACTGTACTGCATTCAGCAATGAAGGTGTTTCTTTTCTAACCAAACTACATTAGAAATGAAACGAACCTAGCAAATTGTACAACTTGTTATATTGTACCAACGAGGAAAGTTTGAACTTGCTGCAATCTACCCTCTTTGTAAGAAAGCAACTCATTCGAAGAACTGAACTAGCCTATTTCATATTGTACTCCATTCAGCAATGAAGGTCTTTCTTTTCTAACCAAACTACACTAGAAATGAAATGAACCTACTAAATTGTGCAACTTGTTAGATTGTACAAACGTGGAAAGTTTGAACTTGCTGCAATCTACGGTCTTGGTAAGAAAGCAACTCATTCCAAGATCTGAACTAGCCTATTTCATACTGTACTGCATTCAGCAATGAAGGTGTTTCTTTTCTAACCAAACTACATTAGAAATGAAACAAACCTAATAAATTGTACAACTTGTTAGATTGTACAAACGAGGAAAGTTTGAACTTGCCCCAACCCACCATCTTCGTAAGAGAGCAACTCATTCCAAGAACTGAATTAGCCTATTTCATACAGTACAGCGTTCAGCAATGAAGGTCTTCCTTTTCTTATCAAACTACATTAGAAATGAAATGAAGGTACTAAATTGTACAACTTTTTAGATTGTACAAACGAGGAAAGTTTGAACTTGCTGCAATCTACCCTCTTCGTGAGAGAGCAACTCATTCCAAGAACTGAACTAGCCTATTTCATACAGTACAGCATTCAGCAATGAAGGTTTTTCTTTACTAAGAAAACTACATTAGAAATGAAATGAACCTACTAAATTGTACAACCTCCTAGATTGTACAAATGAGAAAAGTTTGAACTTGCCCCAATCTACCGTCTTTGTAAGAGAGCAACTCATTCCAAGAACTGAATTAGCCTATTTCATACAGTACAGCATTCAGCAATGAAGGTGTTTCTTTCCTTGGAAAACTACATTTGAAATGAAATGAACCAAGCAGTTGGCAGGGACTTCTGGTCAAGATGGCGTCAGCCTAACCTCGCCTCACCTTACAGGGAACTAAAACCAAGATATTTAAACTTTTAAAAGATTTCTTAAAGGGTTTTCTGGCCCCTGCATCCAGCTGAAGGGAGGGGGTGGGTGAAAAAATAGGGAATCCACTGATTCCCATGCTCTAGGATAGGGACCTCCTGACCCGGGACCACCGTGGACCCTGCAATTTCGAGTGACCAGCGGAAGTCCACCATTAGCCGCTAGCACCAGGCTTGACCTGACCTGGGACCACCGCGGACCCTGCTGGTCCGAGTGACCGGCGGAAGTCTGCCATTAGCCGATAGCACCTGGCGAGACCTGACCTGGGACTGCCGCGGACCCTGCCATTCCAAGTGACCGGAGGAAGTCCGCCATTAGCTGTTAGCGCCTGGCACGGACCAACCAGGGGCCATTAGCTGCTAGCGCGAGGCACAACCTGATCAGGGACAGCTGCGGACCCTGCCGGTCCGAGTGACCGGAGGAAGTTCACCATTAGCTGCTAAAGCCTGGCGAGGCACGATCTGGGGCCATTAGCTGCTAGTGCCTGGCACAACCTGACCCAGGACCACCGTGGACCCTGCCTGTCCAAGTGACCGGTGGAAATCTGCCATTAGCTGCTAGCACCTGGCGCAGCCCGATCTGGGACTGCGGCGACCCTGCCAGTCCCATTGACTGGCGGAAGCCGCCATTAGCCGCTCAGAACCCTCCCTCACTGGCCACATCCCCATCACTGGCCAGGTGACCTCCTAGCCTTCCTGGGCCCTATCAGCAGTCAAGTACCATCACTCCCCCCTCGCAGGGCAGATCTTGGATCCAGGGAGGTAGGCCAGTGCTCCTGCCCTACCCTGCCTCACTCCAAGTAGGGTGATTGTGGTTCCCCGTCCCACCCACCTACATAAAGAACACAGGCCAGTAGGCCAGTATCCCCCACCCCAACCTACCAGAACTCCAGGGACCACTGCCCTGACAATCACCACTGCACCCCACCCCACCCCAGTACAGCAGGCTAACATTCCATACACAAGGTACCTGAATCATTGCAATGGGCAAACTACAGAAAAAAAGGAATACCATGAAAAACCAGACACAAATAAATCCATCTAGACTATCCAGTCCTATAATGGATGTTTCAAATCAAAGCATAGAAGAGACAATCAATTCAGAACCCCAAAATGAAGTGACTAGCTATGCAACCTGGCCAATCAAGTAGCACAACTCACAGAAACTCAACAAAGAGCCAACAATTGTATTAATGTTATCCTTGCTAGATTGGACCTAGTAGAAAAGAACCAGGAAGGGCTCCAAAGACAGTTAAATGAACTGAAGGAGAATGAAAAAAGAGAGGTCCTCAATAACGAGCTCGCTAAGTTCAATGAAGACATAAAGAAATGCAGGGATGAACTCCAAGAAGCATTAAGAAAATCGGAAAATGACACAAAAAGGGAACTAGACAGAGGGATGGAAACTATACATAAAAAAAAGTATAAAATATGAACCAAATTGAACAGGCCCAAAACTCTATAGAAGCCCTTAAGAACAAGTAAGTCTGGTGGAAGATAGAAACTCAGAACTGGAAGACAGAACAGAAGAAACAGTCCATGAGTCCAAAAATTTCAACAAATTCAAAAACTTCTGTGAACAGAACATGAGGAAAATGTGGGACACCCTTAAGCGCCCAAACATCAGGATCATGGGTATACCAGTAGGGGAAGAAACACAGACCAAAAAGGAATGGAAAGCCTATTCAACAAAATAATTGAAGAAAACTTTCCTGCTCTCTCAAAAGAAAACACCATCCAATTACAAGAAGCTAGTAGAATTCCAAACAGACTGGACCAAAGAAGAAATTCTCCAAGACGCATTATCTTTAAGACTCTAAATATCAAACACAAACAGAAAATCCTAAAATCAGCCAGGGAAAAACAACATGTTACTTATAAAGAGAACCCCATCAAAATTACCCCAGACTTCTCAATGGAAACCCTAAAAGCCAGAAGGGCCTGGAATTTGACACTGCAAACTCTAAGAACCCATGGTTTCCAGCCCCAACTACTCTACCCAGCAAAAGTATCTCTCATAATAGATGGCGAAAGAAAAACCTTCCATGATATAAATCATCTTTACAAGTATATGAACACAAAGCCAAACCTACAGAAAGTACTTTACGAAATTCTCCACACAGAAGAAACAAATAACCCACTTCAAGAGCCCTCAAGAAATAGTCCACATTAACAACAACAACAAAAAAAAACAACAAACACAAAGACCACAACTCACCACAATATGGCAGGTTTTAAATCAAACCTCAAAGTTATATCTCTGAATATTAATGGCCTTAATTCACCCATCAAAAGACATAAGCTAACAGGGTGGATCAGAAAACTGGACCCTCAATCTGCTGTCTTCAAGAAACCCACCTCACCACTAAAGACAGACACCTCCTCAGGGTGAAAGGGTAGAAAATGATTTTCCAAGCAAACACAAACAAGAAAAAAGCAGGTGTAGCTATACTTATATCTGATAAAATAGACTTCAAACCAAAGGTAACTAAAAGAGACAAAGAAGGCCACTTCTTACTTATCAAGGGAACAATCCAACAAGAGGATATCACAGTCATCAATATTTATGCACCAAACACAGGTGAACCACATTTCATAAAGCAAAATCTACTTGGCAAAAAAACAGAAATAACCACCAACACCATCATAGTCGGGGACTTTAATACTCCATTATCACCAATGGATAGATCACCCAAACAGAAAATTAATAGGGAAGTAAGAGAGCTCAACAACACCATAGAACAACTAGACCTAACAGACATATACAGAACATTCCACCCAAAATCTACAGACTACACATTCTTCTCATTAGCCCATGGAACCTTCTCTAAAATAGATCATGTACTGGGCCACAAAGCCTGCCTGCATATTTCCAAGAAAATTGATGTAATTTCCTGCATGATATCAGACCACAATGCGGTAATGCTAGAAATCAACAACAAAAAGTACACCAGGAATCCCTCTTCCTCCTGGAAATTGAACAACACACTTTTAAACAATAAATGAGTTGTGGATGAAATAAAGAATGAAATTGCAAAATTTCTAGAATTCAATGACAACGAGAACACATCATACCAAAACTTATGGGACACAATGAAGGCAGTCCTTAGGGGAAAAATCATACCACTAAATGCCTTCATAACAAAAACAGAGAGATCCCAAATCAATAACCTGACCATCCATCTAAAGGCATTGGAAAAGCTAGAAGAAGCCAACCCAAAAAACTCCAGATGGAAAGAAATAATTAAGATCAGAGCAGAAATTAATGAATTGGAAACTAAGAGGACAATTAAGGAAATTGATGAAAGAAAGAGCTGGTTCTTTGAAAAAATTAACAAGATTGATACACCCCTGGCCAATTTGATCAAGCGGAAAAAAGAAACACTTCAAACCAACAAAATTAGAAATGAAAAAGGAAAGATCACAACAGACATGAGTGAAATAGGAAGAGTCATTAGGACTTACTTCAAAAACCTCTACTCCATAATACAGGAGAATATGGAAGAAATGGATGAATTCGTAGACACATGCCACCTACCAAACCTAAGCCCAGAGCAGATTAATTTTTTTTTTTTTTTTTTGGTTTTTTGAGGTAGGGTCTCACTCTGGTCCAGGCTGACCTGGAATTAACTATGTAGTCTCAGGGTGGCCTCGAACTCTCGGCGATCCTCCTACCTCTGCCTCCTGAGTGCTGGGATTAAAGCTGTGCGCCACCATGCCCGGCCAGATTAATTTCTTAAACAGACCCATCACACTCTTCCAGATTGAAGAGGTAATAAAACACCTCCCCAAAAAGAAGAGTCCAGGACCAGACGGTTTCTCAGCAGAATTCTACCAAACCTTCATGGAAGAACTGAAACCAATTCTTCTCAAACTGTGCCACACAATTGGAGAACAGGGAGAGATCCCCAACTCCTTTTATGAAGCTACTATCACCCTAATTCCAAAACCAGGCACAGATGCCACAAGAAAGCAAAATTATAGGCCAATCTCTCTGATGAACATAGACGCAAAGATCCTGAACAAAATTCTTGCAAACCGAATTCAACAGTACATCAAAAGCATTATCCACCTTGATCAAGTAGGCTTCATCCCTGGAACGCAGGGATGGTTCAACATATGGAAATCTATCAATGTAATACACCAGATAAACAAGCTAAAAGACAAAAACCACATGATCATTTCAATAGATGCAGAGAAGACCTTTGACAAAATACAACATCACTTCATGATCAAAACACTGGAGAGAATAGGCATAGACGGCCCATATCTCAACATAATAAAGGCTATATATAAAGCACCTAAAGCCCAAGTAATTCTAAATGGGGAGAGACTGAAGGAATTCCCATTGAGGTCAGGAACAAGACAGGGGTGTCCACTCTCACCTCTGCTCTTCAACATAGTGCTAGAAGTATTAGCTCAAGCAATAAAACAGGAGAAAGAAATCAAAGGGATACAAATTGGAAAGGAAGAAGTTAAGTTAGCCCTGTTTGCAGATTACATGATTCTATACATAAGTGACCCAAGAACTTCCATCTCAAAACTCTTAAAGGTGATTAGCACCTTCAGCAAAGTAGCAGGACATAAAATCAATGCACAGAAATCAATAGCCTTTCTGTATGCAAAGGACAAAGAGACAGAAAAACAAATAACTAACATTGTCCCATTTTCAGTTGCAACAAAGAAAATAAAATACCTTGGAATAACATTGACTAAGGAAGTGAAAGATCTATACAATGAAAACATAAAAACTCTCAAAAAAGAAATGGAGGAGGTCCTACAAAAATGGAAAGACCTCCCATGCTCCTGGATTGGTAGAATTGACATTGTGGAAATGGCAATCTTACCAAAAGCACTCTATAGATTCAATGCAATGCCGATAAAAATTCCCACTTCCTTCTTCAATGAGATAGAAATAAACTATCTCAAAATTTTTATGGAAAGGCAGAAGGCCTTGGATATCCAAGCTCATCCTCAGCAATAGAAATACCTCTGGAGGCATCACCATACCTGATCTAAACCTATACTACAAAGCCATTGTAATAAAAACAACATGGTACTGGCATAAAAACAGGAATATAAACCAATGGAACAGAATTGAAGACCCAGACTTTGGGTCAAATAACTACAGCTACTTGATATTTGACAAAGGCCATTCCAATGCAGAATGGAGAAAAGACAGCATCTTCAACAAATGGTGCTGGACAAACCGGACAACCATATGTAGGAAAATGAAACTCGACCTACACATCTCTCCATGCGCAAAAATTAAGTCCAAATGGATCAAAGACGTTAATATAAAATCAGAAGCACTGCATCGACTGGAAGAAAAAATAGGAGGAAATTTCCACAACATAGGAGTGGGAAAAGATTTCCTGAACAAAACCGCAGCAGCTCAGGAAATTAAACAATCACTCAACCATTGGGATCTCATGAAGCTGAACAGCTTTTTCACTGACAAACATACTATAACCAAAGCCAGCAGATAACCCACGGAATGGGAGAATATTTTCACCAGCTTTACATCTGACAGAGGCCTGATTTCTAGAATCTACAAGGAAGTCCAAAACCTAAACAATAAACCACCAAACCACCCACTCACAAAGAGGGGCAGAGAACTGCACAGGCAGTTCTCTGAGGAAGAAATGCAAATAGCAAACGCACATTAAAGAAAATGTTCAACATCCCTAATCATCAGGGAAATGCAAATTAAAACAACAATGAGATTCCACCTTACCCCAGTAAGGATGGCTAACATTAAAAAAACAATGAAAACAAATGCTGGCGAGGTTGTGTAGAAATAGGAACAAGTTTTCACTGCTGGTGGGAATGTAAAATGGTTCAACCATTATGGACAGCTATATGGAGACTCCTGAAAAGGATGACCATAGACCTACCAATGGATCCAGTTATTCGCTTATTGGGCATTTACCCTAAAGGCTCCAAACCTCAGACCAGAGACATTTGCTCAACCATGTTTATAGCTGCTCAATTCATAATAGCACAAAGCTGGAATCAACCCAGGTGTCCATCACTAGATGAATGGATAACAAAGATGTGGTATATCTACACTATGGAATTCTATGTAGCAGTAAGGAAAGATGAAATAAGGAAATTTGAAAAAAAATGGTCAAACATGGAACAGATCATCCTCAGTGAGCTCACCCAAGAACAAAAAGATAATCGTAGCATGGTCTCATTTATCTGTCGCTCCTAACCTGAATCTACGTGACATGCAGCCAAACCTAACAAACACTCTGAGGACCAGAGAAGAGGGGGGGTGGCATGGGGGAAGGTAAGGGTGGGAGGGAATGAGAGGGTGGGGGGAAGGACAAGGGGCGGGGATACAATTGGGACCCAAAAGGAAAAGATGCTATATAAACCTTTACTCTGAACAACAGGCTAAAACATTGATCCTTCAGCAGGCCCGCAGAGGGAACACCCAAATCACAGGAATCTGGAGAGAGCATCATGAAGGCTACCCCTAACCTTGTCCTGCTTCTCTCTCTCTCTCTCCCTCTCACTCTCTCTTCCTCCCTCTCCTCTCTATACTCACTTCCTCTATAATATTATCTATCTTTTTCTTCCCTCACCTTTCTAGGTGCAGACTTGAAACTCCCAGTGCCAGCACAGGGTTAAACTCCACAATGAGCTCTTGATCCAAGACACCTACAAGGTTACACCACCACACACACACACCACACACACACACACACACACACACACAAAAAAAGACAGACTTCTGTCAGAGTTCTTGGTGACCCACCAAAGGTTAATAGTAAGACCCTACTGTTGAAGATAGCATACATGTGTGAGACCAAACACAGAGAGACCTGGCCAGAATCTAGAAGAAGGTCAGTCCCCAGACAGTTAGCTAGTCTAGTACCAGAGGGTGCTATGAGCAACTGGGGGAAAATGTCCGACATTGTTCCAAACAACTTGCAGTCTAAGATACCCAGCAGGAAACAACTTGACATAATGCTCATACAAGTGCAGTAGTGGCAAACAGCCATGGTGGGTAACCAACTGCTCTTGATTTGGCTAACAGATCCACTCAGTGGAATGCAACTCATTGCGGGAACTGGGAAATAAGTCAAAACCAGGTACAAAAAATAAGCTCAGTCTCCAAGAGCAAGATACCACCAAAAGTGGGCTAGAAGAGAGCCAACTCATATAAAATTCCCTCCAAAACATAGATGGTCATCCCTTCTACCTAGTACTAACTTTTCTCTCCATTGGAGAATTTGCTTATCTTTTTCAGGTGGACAACGAACCTGAAGGGAGGAACAGCTAACCACACCTCACCAGGGCCCCAGCTGAAACCATAGAACAATGCAGGGGAAGGGCAAGAGTTCAGCATTCATGGCGATCACGACACCAGAAAAAGGCTGAAGGAGATAAACACAGAAAATATCCAACTCCAACTAAGCCAGATATCCAGAGACACAGTGGCTCCCAAAACCTCATCACTGAAACAGAAATAAATGACCCAAATGTGGCTCAGGGAAACTCACAGAAGAAGGGGCAGAAAGATTGTTAGAGTCACAAGTTGGGGCATTATGCACCAAGACTGGGGCCTACCCCCCAGAACTCTTGACTAACCACACAATGCACGACCCACATTCCCCATTGATGAAGATCCCTTTGAAAGTGGGAGGACAGGGAGGAGGACAATGGAACCAATACTATGAATGTAAAATCAGAAAAATATAAATTTTTAAAAGGAAAAAAAAGGAAAAATAAAAGAAATGAAACAAAACTATTAAATTGTACAGCCTCTTGGATTGTACAACGAGGAAAGTTTGAACTTGTTGCAATCTACCGTCTTCGTAAGGGAGCAACTAATTCCAAGAACTGAACAAGCCTATTTCATACTGTACAGAGTTCAGCAATGAAGGTGTTTCTTTTCTAACCAAACTACATTAGAAATTAAATGAATGTACTCAATTGTACAACTTATTAGATTGTACAAACGGGGAAAGTTTGAACTTGCTGCAATCTACCCTCTTCGTAAGAGAGCAACTCATTCCAAGAACTGAACTAGCCTAATTCTTACAGTACAGTGTTCAGCAATGAAGGTGTTTCTTTTTTAAACAAACTACATTAGAAATGAAACGAACCTACAAAATTGTGCACCCTGTTATATTGTACAAATGAGGAAACTTTGAAGTTGCTGAAATCTTCCGTCTTCGTAAGAAAGCACCTCATTCCACGAACTGAGCTAACCTATTTCATAAAGTACAGCGTTCAGCAATGAAGGTGTTTCTTTTCTAACCAGACTACATTAGAAAAAAAAAAAAAACCTACTAAACTGTACAACTTGTTAGAGAGTACGAACGTGGAAAGTTTGTACTTGCTGTAATCGACTGTCTTCATAAGAAAGCAACTCATTCCAAGAACTGAACTAGCCTATTTCATACAGTACAGCGTTCAGCAATGAAGGTGTTTCTTTTCTAAACAAACTGTATTAGAAATGAATCAAACCTACTAAATTGTACAACACTTCAGATGGGAAAACTGAGGGATCTTTCAACTTGCTGCAAAATACACTCTTCATAAGAAAGCAACTCATTCGAAGAACTGAACTACCCTATTTCGTACAGTACAACATTTAGCAATGAAGGTCTCCCTTTTCTATCCAAAGTACCTTAGAAATGAAATGATCCTACTAAATAGTATAACTTGTTAGATTGTACAAACGAGGAAAGTTTGAACTTGTCGCAATCTACCCCCTTTGTAAGAGAGCAACTAATTCTAAGAACTGAACTAGCCTATTTCATACTGTACAGTGTTCAGAATGAAGGTGTTTCTTTTCTAACCAAACTACATTAGATATGAAACGACCCTACTAAATTGTAAAACTTGTTAGATTTTACAAACGTGGAAAGATTCAGCTTGTTGCAATCTACCGTCCTCGTAAGAAAGCAATTCATTCCATAACTGAACTACCTATTTCATACAGTACAGAGTTCAGCAATGAAGGTCTCTTTTTTCTAACCAAGCTACATTACAAATGAAACGAAGCTACTAAATTGTACAACTTGTTAGATTGTACAAATTTGGAAAGTTTGAACTTTCTGCAATCTACTGTCTTCATAAGAAAGCAACTCATTCCAAGAACTGAACTACCTATTTCATATGGTACAGTGTTCAGCAATGAAGGTCTTTCTTTTCTAACCAAACTACATTAGAAATGAAATGAACCTACTACATTGTACAACTTGTTAGATTGTACACACGTGGAAAGTTTGAACTTGCTGCAATCTATCGTCTTCAGAAGAAAGCAACTCATTCCAAGAACTGAACTAGCCTATTTCAAACAGTACAGTGTTCTGCAATGAAGGTGTTTCTTTTCTAACCAAACTACATTAGAAATGAAGCAAACCTACTAAATTGTACAACTCTTTAGATGGTAAAACTGAGGGATCTTTGAACTTGCTGCAATCTGCAATATTCGTGAGAAAGCAACTCATTCCAAGAACTGAACTAGACTATTTCATATAGTACAACATTCAGCAATAAACGTGTTTCTTTTCTAACCACACTACATTAGAAATGAAATGAACCTAGAAAATTGTACCCCCTGTTAGATTTTACAAACGAGGAAACTTTGAAGTTGCTGTAATCTACCCAGTTCGTTAGAGAGAAACTCATTCCAAGAACTGAACTAGCCTATTTCATACAGGACAGCGTTCAGCAATGAAGGTCTTTCTTTTCTAACCAAACTACATTAGAAATGAAATGAACCTACTAAATTGTACAATTTGTGAGATTGTACAAACTTGGAAAGTTTGAACTTGCTGCAATCTACCGTCTTCGTAAGAAAGAAACTGCTTCCAAGAACTGAACTAGCGTATGTCATACAGTCCAGTGTTCAGCAATGAGGGTGTATCTTTTCTAAGCAAACTACATTAGAAATGAAATGAACCAACGAAATTGCACAACTTGTTAGATTGTACCAATGAGGAAATATTGAACTTACTGCAATCTACCCTGTTCGTAAGAAAGCAACTCTTTCCAAGAACTGAACTAGCCTATTTCATACAGTACAGCATTCAGCAATGAAGGTCTTTGTTTTCTATGCAAACTACAATAGAAATGAAAGGAACCTACTAAATTGTACAAATTGTTAGATTGTAAAAATGAGGAAAGTTTGAAATTGCTGCAATCTACCCTCTTCGTAAGAAAGGAATTCATTCCAAGAACTGAACTAGCCTATTTCATATAGTACAGCGTTCAGCAATGAAGGTCTTTCTTTCCTAACCAAAGTACATTAGAATTGAAATGAAACTACTGAATTGTACAACTTGTTAGATTGTACAACTGAGGAATCGTTGAACTTGCTGCAATCTACACTCCTCGTAAGAAAGCAACTCATTCCAAGAACTGAACTAGCCTATTTCATACAACACAGCATTCAGCAATGAACCTGTTTCTTTTCTAACCAAACTTTATTAGAAATGAAATGGACCTACTAAATTGTCCAACTTGTTAGATTTTACAAACGAGGAAAGTTTGAACATGCTGCAATCTACCCTCAGCATAAGAGAGCAACTCATCCCAAGAACTGAACTAGCCTATTTCCTACATTACAGCATTCAGCAATAAAGGTCTTTCTTTTCTAACCAAACTATGTTACAAATGAAATGAACCTAATAATTTGTACAACTTGTTAGGTTTTACAAACATAATAAGTTTGAACTTGCTGCAATCTATCATCTTCCAAATAGACAAACTCATTCCAAGAATGGAACTAGCCTAATTCATGCAGTACAGCATTTGCAATGAAGGTCTTTCTTTTCTAACCAAACTACATTAGAAATGAAATGAAGCTACTAAATTGTACAAAGTGTTAGATTGTACAAACATGGAAAGTTTGAACTTGCTGCAATCTACCGTCTTCCTAAAAGCAACACATTCCAAGAACTGAACTAGCCTATTTCATACAGTACAGTGTTCAGAAATGATGGTCTTTCTTTTCTAACCAAAGGTCATTAGAAATGAAACGAACCTAATAAATTTTACAATTTGTTAGATTGTACAAACGAGGAAAGTTTGAACTTGCCACAATCTATCCCCTTCGTAAGAGAACAACTCATTCCAAAAACAGAACTACCCTATTTCTTACAGTACAGCATTCAGCAATGAAGGTGTTTCTTTCCAAAGAAAACTACATTAGAAATGAAACGACCCTACTAAATTGTACAACTTGTTAGATTGTACAAAAAAGGACAGTTTGAACGTGCTGCCATTTACCTCTTCGTAAGAAAGCAAATAAATCCAATAATAGAAGTAGCCTATTTCATACAGTACAGCGTTCAGGAATGAAGGTCTTTCTTTTCTAACCAAACTAAATTAGAAAAGAAATGAACCTATTAAATTGTAAAACTTGTTACATCTACCCTCTTCGTAAGAAAGCAACTCATTCCAAGAACTGAACTAGCCTATTTCATACAGTACAGCATTCAACAATGAAGGTCTTTCTTTTCTAACCAAACGACATTAGAAATGAAATGAAGCTACTAAATTGTACAACATGTTAGACTGTAGAAATGTGGAAAGTTTGAACTTGCTGCAATCTACGGTGTTCGTAAGAAAGCAACAAATTCCAAGAAGTGAACTAGCCTATTTCATATGGTACAGCATTCAGTAATGAAGGTCTTTGTTTTCTAACCAAACGACATTAGAAATGAAATGAACCCAATAAATTGTACAACTTGTTAGATTGTACGAACCTGGAAAGTTTGAACTTGCTGCAATCTACCGTCTTCGTAAGAAAGCAACTCATTCCAAGAACTGAACTAGCCTATTTCATATGGTACAGTGCTCATCCATGACGGTCTTTCTTTTCTAACCAAACTACATTAGAAATGAAATGACCCTAATAAATTGTACAACTTGTTAGATTTTACAAACGTGGAAAGTTTGAACTTGCTGCAATCTACCGTCTTCATAAGAAAGCAACTCATTCCAAGAACTGACCTAGCCTATTTCATACAGTACAGCGCTCACCAATGAAGGTGTTTCTTTTCTTACCAAAGTATATTTGAAATGACTCAAACCTACTAAATTGTACAACACTTTAGATGGTAAAACTGAGGGATCTTTGTACTTGCTGCAATCTACTCTTCGTAAGAAAGCAACTCATTCCAAGAACTGAACTAGCCTATTTCATACATTACAGCCTTCAGCAATGAAGGTGTTTCCTTTCTATCCAAACTACATTGGAAATGAAACGAACCTACTAAATTATTCAACTTGTCAGATTGTACAAATGAGGAAAGTTTGAACTTGCTGCAATCTACCCTCTTCATAACAGAGCAACTAATTCCAACAACTGAACTAGCCTATTTCATACTGTACAGTGTTCAGCAATGAAGTTGTTTCTTTTCTAATCAAATTACATTAAAAAATGAAAGAACCTATTAAATTATAAAACTTGTTAGATTGTACAAACGAGGAAAGTTTGAATTTGCTGCAATCTACATTCTTTGTAAGATAGCAACTCATTCCGAGAACTGAACTAGCCTATTTCATACAGTACCACATTCAGAAATGAAGGTCTATCTTTTCTAACCACACTGCATTAGATATGAAATGACCCTACTAAATTGTAAAACTTGCTGGATTTTACAAACGTGGAAAGTTTGAGCTTGCTGCATTCTACCGTCTTTGTAAGAAAGCAATTCATTCCATAACTGAACTACCTATTTCATACAGTACAGCATTCAGCAATGAAGGTCTTTCTTTTCTAACCAAACTACATTAGAAATGAAATGAAGCTACTAAATTGTACAAGGTGTTAGATTGTACAAACTTGGAAAGTTTGAATTTGCTGCAAACTACCGTGTTCGTAAGAAAGCAACTCATTCCAAAAACTGAACTAGCCTATTTTATACGGTACAGCGTTCAGCAATGAAGGTCTTTCTTTTCTAACCAAACTACATTAGAAATGAAACGAAGCTACTTCATTGTACAACTTGTTAGATTGTACAAACGTGGAAAGATTGAACTTGCTGTAATCTACCGTCTTTGTAAGAAAGAAACTGCTTCCAAGAACGGAACTAGCCTATGTCATACAGTCCAGCGTTCAGCAATTAGGGCGTATCTTTTTTAAGTAAACTACATTAGAAATGAAACAAACCTACCAAATTGTACAACTCTTTAGATGGTAAAACTGAGGGATCTTTGAACTTGCTGCAATCTGCAATCTTCGTGAGAAAGCAAGTCATTCCAAGAACTGAACTAGCCTATTTCATACATTACAGAGTTCAGCAATAAAGGTCTTTCTTTTCTAACCAAACTGTACTAGAAATGAAATGAACCTACTAAATTGTCCAACTTGTTAGATTTTACAAAGGAGGAAAGTTTGAACTTGCTGCAATCTACCCTCATCCTAAGAAAGCAACTCATCCCAAGAACTGAACTAGCCTATTTCACACATTACAGAGTTCAGCAATAAAGGTCTTTCTTTTCTAACCAAACTATGTTACAAATGAAATGAACCTAATAAATTGTACAACTTGTTAGATTTTACAAACGCAATAAGTTTGAACTTGCTGCAATCTATCATCTTCCTAAGAAACAAATTCATTCCAAGAACGGAACTAGCCTATTTCATACAGTACAGCATTCAGCAATGAAGGTGTTTCTTTCCAAAGAAAACTACATTAGAAATGAAACGAACCTACTAAATTGTAGAACTTCTTAGATTGTACAAACAAGGATAGTTTGAATGTGCTGCAATTTACCTCTTTGTAAGAAAGCAAATAAATCCAATCATTGAAGTAGCCTATTTCATAGAGTACAGCGTTCAGGAATGAAGGTCTTTCTTTTCTAACCAAACTAAATTAGAAAAGAAACGAAGCTACTAAATTGTTACAACTTGTTAGATTTTACAAACAAGGAAAGTTTGAACTTGCTGCAATCTACCGTCTTCTTAAGAAAGCACCTCATTCCATGAACTGAACTAACCTATTTCATACAGGATAGCATTCAGCAATGAAGGTGTTTCTTTTCTAACCAAACTACATTACAAATGAAACGAACCTAATAAATTGTACCACTTGTTTGATTGAACAAACGAGGAAAGTTTCAACTTGCTGCAATCTAGCCTCTTCGTAAGAGAGCAACTCGTTCCAAGAACTGAACTAGCCTATTTCATACTGTACAGCATTCAACAATGAATGTGTTTCTTTTCTAAACAAACTACATTAGAAAGAAATTGTACAACTTCGAACTAGCTGCAATCTACAATCTTCGTGAGAGAGCAATTCATTGCAAGAACTGAACTAGCCTATTTCATACTGTACAGTGTTCAAAAATGAAGGTGTCTCTTTTCTAACCAGACTGCATTAGAAATGAAAGGAACCTATTAAATTGTACAAATTGTTAGATTGTCCAAACGAGGAAAGTTTGAACTTGCTGCAATCTTGCCTCTTCGTAAGAGAGCAACTCATTCCAAGAATTGAACTAGCGTATTTCGTACTGGACAAAGTTCAACAATGAAGGTCTCTCTTTTCTAACCAAAGTACATTAGAAATGAATCGAACCTACTAATTTGTTCTACTTGTTGGATTGTACAATGTAGGAATGTTTGAACTTGCTGCAATCTGCACTCTTTGTAGGAAAGCAACTCATTCCAAGAACTGAACTAGCGCATTTCATACAACGCAGTGTACAGCAATGGAGGTTTTTCTTTTCTAACCAAACTACATTAGAAATGAAAGGAACCTACTACATTGTACAACTTGTTAGCTTGTACAAACGAGGAAAGTTTGAACTTGCTGCAATTTACCCTCTTTGTAAGAAAGCAACTCATTCCAAGAACTGAACTAGCCTATTTCATACAGTACAGTGTTCAGCAATGAAGGTGTTTCTTTTCTAACCAAAATACATTAGAAATGAAACGAACCTACTAAATTGTACAACTATTAGATTGTACAAATGAGGAACCTTGAACTTGCTGCAATCTACCCTCTTCCTAAAAAAGCAACTCATTCCAAGAATTGAACTAGCTTATTTCATAGAGTACAGCATTGAGCCATGAAGGTCTTTCTTTTCTAACCAAACTATACTAGAAATGAAACGAACCTACTAAATTGTACAACTTGTTAGACAGTACAAACAAGGATACTTTGAACATGCTGCAATCTACCGTCTTCAAAAGAAAGCAACTCATTCTAAGACCTGAACTAGCCTATTTCATACAGTACAGCATTCAGCACTGAAGGTCTTTCTTTTCTAACCAAACTACATTAGAAATGAAATGAACTTACGTAATTGTAAAGTTCTTAGATTGTATGAACGAGTAAAGTTTGAACTTGCTGCAATCTACCCTCTTCATAAGAAAGCAACTCCTTCCAGGAACTGAACTAGCCTATTTCATACAGTACCGTGTTCAGCAATGAAGATGTTTCTTTTCGAACCAAACTACATTTGAAATGAAACAAACCTACTAAATTGTACAACTTGTTAGATTGTACAAATGAGGAAACTTTGCACTTGCTGCAATCTACCATCTGCGTAAGAAAGCAAATCATTACAAGAACTGAACTAGCCTATTTCAAACAGTACCACGTTCTGCAATGAAGGTGATTCTTTTCTAACCAAACTACATTAGAAATCAAATGAACCTACTAAATTGTATAACTTGTTAGATTGTAGATACGAGGAAACTTTAAACTTGCTGCAATCTACCCTTTCATAAGAGAGAAATTCATTCCACGAACTGAACTAGCTTATTTCATACTGTAGAGCGTTCAGAAATGAAGGAATTTCTTTTCTATCTGAACTACATGAGAAATGAAACGAGCCTACTAAATTGTACAACGTTTTATAGTGTACCCAGGAGGAAAGTTTGAATTTGCTGCAATCTACCCTCTAAGTAAGAGAGCAACTCATTCCAAGAACTGAAGTAGCCTATTTCATACAGTACAGCATTCGGGCATGAAGGTCTTTCTTTTATGACCAAAGTACAGTAGAAAGGAATCGATCCTACTAAATTGTACAACTTGTTAGATTGGACAAACGTCGAATGTTTGAACTTGGTGTAATCTACCCTCTTTGGAAGAAAGCAACACATTCCATGAACTGAACTAGCCTATTTAATACAGTACAGCATTCAGCAATGAAGTTTTTTCTTTTCTAGTGAAACTACATTAGAAGTGAAATGAACCTAAAAATTGTACAACTTGTTACATTGTACAAATGAGGAAAGTTTGAACATGGTGCAGTCTACCCTCTTCATAAGAGTGCAACTCACTCCAAGAACTGAAGTAGCCTATTTCATACAGTACAGCATTCAGGAATGAAGGTCTTTCTTTTCTAACCAAAGTACATTACAAAGGAATTGAAACACTAAATTGTACAACTTGTCAGGCTGTACAACTGACGAATCTTTGAACTTGCTGCATTCTACACTCTTCGTAAGAAAGCAACTCATTCCAAGAACTGGAGTAGCCTATTTCAAACAGTACAATGTTCAGCAATGAAGGTGTTTCTTTTCTAAACAAACTACATTAGAAATGAAACAAACCTACTGAATTGTACAACTTGTTAGATTGTACAAACGAGGAAAGTTTGAACTTAGTGCAATCTACCCTCTTGGTAAGAAAGCAACTCATTCCAAGAACTAAACTAGCCTATTTCATACAGTAGAGCGTTCAGCATTGAAGGTGTTTCTTTCCAAAGAAAACTACGTTAGAAATGAAACATACCTACAAAATTATACCAATTGTTAGATTGTACAAACGAAGAAACTTGCTGCAATCTACCCTCAAGCAAGTCATTCCAAGAACTGAAATAGCCTTTTTCATACAGTACAGCATTCAGCAATGAAGTTCTTTCTTTTCTGTGTAAACTACATTAGAAATGATATGAACCTACTAAATTGTACAACTTGTTAGATTGTAAAAACGAGGAAAGTTTGCACTTGCTGTAATCTACCCATTTCCTAAGAGAACAACTCATTCTAAGAACTGAACTAGCCTATTTCATACAGTACAGCATTCAGCAATGAAGGTGTTTCTTTCCTAATAAAACTACATTAGCAGTGAAATGAACCTATTAAATTGTACAATTGTTAGATTATTCAAACGAAGAAAGTTTGAACTTAGTGCAATCTACACTCTTCATAAGAAAGCAACTCATTCCAAGAACTGAACTAGCCTATTTCATACAGTAGAGCATTAAGCATTGAAGGTGTTTCTTTCCAAAGAAAACTACATTAGAAAAGAAACATACCTACAAAATTATACCAATTGTTAGATTGTACAAACGAAGAAACTTGCTGCAATCTACCCTCAAGCAACTCATTCCAAGAACTGAACTAGCCTATTTTATACAGTACAGCATTCAGCAATGAAGGTCTTTCTTTTCTAAGCAAACTACATTAAAAATGAAATGAACCTACTAAATTGTCCAACTTGTTAGATTGTACAAACGAGGAAAGTTTGAACTTGCTTCACTCTACCATCTTCATAAGAGAGCAAATCATTCCAAGAACTGAAGTAGCCTATTTCATACAGTGCAGCGTTAAGCAATGAAGGTCTTTCTTTTCTAACCAAAGTACATTAGAAATGAATCAAACCTACTAAATTGTACAACTTGTTAGATGGTACAACTGAAGAATCTTTGAACTTGTTGTAATCTACACTCTTCATAAGAAATCAACTCATCCCAAGAACAGAACTAGCCTATTATTCATACAGTACAGCATTCAACAATGAAGGTGTTTCTTTTCTAACCAAACTACATTAGAAATGAAAAGAACCTACTAAATAGTACAACATGTTAGATTGTACAAATGGGAAATCTTTTAAATTGCTGTAATCGACCCTCTCCATAAAAAAAGCTACACATTTCAAAAACTGAAATAGCCTATTTCATACAGTACAGCATTCAGCAATGAAGGTGTTTCTTTTCTAACCAAACTACATTAGAAATGAGATGAACCTACTAAATTGTATAACTTGTTAGATTGTACAAATGAGCAAATTTTTAAATTGCTGCAATCTAACCTCTTCGAAAGAAAGCAAATCATTCCAAGAACTGAACTAGCCTATTTTATACAGTACACAGTACAGGAATGAAGGTGTTTCTTTTCAAACCGAAATACATTAGAAATGAAATGAACCTACTGAATTGTACGTCTTTTTACATTTTACAAACGAGGAAAGTTTTAACTTACTGCAATGTACCCTCTTATTAAACAAGCAATTCATTGCACAAACAGAACTAGGCTATTTCAAAGTAGAGCGTTCAGCATTGAAGGTGTTTCTTTCCAAAGAAAACTATATTAGAAATGAAATTGACCTACTAAATTGTAAAACTTATTAGATTGTACAAACGAGGAAACTTTTAACTTGCTGCAATCTTCCCTCTTCGTAAGAGAGCAACTCATTCCAAGAACTGAACTAGCCTATTTCACACAGTACAGCGTTCAGCAGTGAAAGTCTTTCTTTTCTAACCAAAGTACATTAGAAATTAATCAAACCTACTAAATTGTACAACTGTATAGATTGTACAAATGAGGAAAGGTTAAACTTACTGCAATCTACCCTCTTCTTAAGAGAGGAACTCATTCCAAGAACTGAACTAGACTATTTCATACTGTACAGCGTTCAGCAATGAAGGTGTTTCTTTTCTAAACAAACTACATTACAAATGAAATGAACCTACCAAATTGTATGTCTTTTTAGATTGTACAAACGGGGACAGTTTGTACTTGCTGGAATGTACCCTCTTCGTAAACAAGGAAGTCATTGCACTAATTGAACTAGCCTATTTCATACAGTAGAGCATTCAGCAATGAAGGTGTTTCTTTCTAAAGAAAACTACATTAGAAATGAAATGAACCTACTAAATTGTACAACTTGTTAGATTGTTCAACTGAGGAATCTTTGAACTTGCTGCAATCTACCCTCTTCACAAAAAAGCAACTCATTCCAAGAATTGACCTAGCCTATTTCAAACAGTACAGCATTCAGCAATGGAGGTCTTTCTTTTCTAACAAACTACATTAAAAATTAAACGAACCTACTAAATTGTACAACTTGTTACATTTTACAAACGTGGGAAGTTTGAATTTCCTGCAATCTAACCTCTTCGAAAGAAAGCAACTGATTAAAAGAATTGAACTAGCCTATTACATACAGTACAGCATTCAGCAATGAAGGTGTTTCTTTTCTAACCAAACTACATTAGAAATGAAAGGAACCTACTTGTGGTAGTTTGAATATATGTCCCCCAATATATTCAATGTTTTATTAGTTATAGTTTGCATCTGCAATCACCTTGCTAGAGGCAAGGTCACTGAGGGCCTGGTCTTAAGGTGTGGTGATGGTTTGAGATTCCATTGTAAAGATATGCAAATGTGCCTAGCAGGAGTTCTTGAAGTGTGCTGTGTGACCTTTTGGCTGTAGTTTTGCTCTATGTGCTGTGGTGGCTGGTTGGCTTTTGCTCTCTCTGCTTGGCCCCTGTGGAGTGTAGGCCGCTTCTCTTGCCTTTATGGAACTTCCCCTGGATCTGTAAGCTTCAATAAATAATATCCCTTCCTCCATAACTGTGCCTGGTCTGGAAGTTCATCTCAGCGAACCTGAAGCTGTCTGCTACACTACTAAATTGTACAACTTGTTAGATTGTACAACTGAGGAATCTTTGAACTTTCTGGAATCTACACACTTTGAAAGAAAGGAACTCATTCCAATAACTGAACTACCTATTTCATACAGTACAGCGTTCAGAAATGAAGGTGTTTCTTTTCTAACCAAACCACATTAGAAATGAAAAGACTCTAATATATTGTACAACTTGTTAGATTGTACAAGCAAGGAAACTTTGAAGTTGCTGCAATCTACCCTCTTCGTACGAGAGCAACTCATTCCAAGAACTGAACTAGCCTACTTCATACCATATAGCGTTCAGCAATGAAGGTGTTTTTTTTCTAACCAAACTACATTAGAAATGAAACGAACCTATTACATTGTACAACTTGTTAGATTGTACAGACAAAGAAATATTGAACTTGCTACAATCTACACTCTTGGTAACAAAGCAACTTGTTAGATTGTTCAAACGAGGAAATTTTGAACTTGCTGCAATCTACCCTCTGTGTAAGAAAGCAAGTCATTCCAAGAACTGAACTAGCCTATTTCATACAGTACAGCGTTCAGCAATGAAGGTCTTCCTTTTCTAACGAAACTACATTAGAAATTAAATGAACCTACTAAATTGTACAGCTTGTTAGATTTTACAACTGAGGAATCTTTGATCTTGCTGCAATCTACCCTCTTCGCAAAAAAGCAACTCATTCCAACAACTGACCTAGCCTATTTCAAACAGTACAGAATTCAGAAATGGAGTTCTTTCTTTTCTAACCAAACTACATTAGAAATGAAACGAACCTACTAAATTGTACACCTTGTTAGATTGTACAAATGAGGAAAGTTTGAATATGCTGCAGTCTAACCTCTTCATAAGAATGCAACTAATTCCAAGATCTGAACTACCCTATTTCATAGAGTACAGTGTTCCACAATGAACGTTTTTCTTTTCTAACCAAACAACATTGGAAATTAAATGAACCTACTAAATTGTAAAACTTGTCAGATGTTACAAATGAGGAATCCTTGAATTTGCTGCAATCTACCCTCTACACAAAAAAGCAACTCATTCCAAGAATTTACCTAGCCTATTTCAAACAGTACAGCATTCAGCAATGGAGGTCTTTCTTTTCTAAGCAAACTACATGAAAAATTAAACGAAGCTACTAAATTGTACAACTTGTTACATTTTACAAACGTGGAAAGTTTGAACTTCCTGCAATCTAACCTCTTCAAAGAAAGCAACTGATTAAAAGAACTGAACTAGCCTTCATACAATACAGCATTTAGCAATGAAGGTGTTTCTTTCCAAAGAAAACTACATTAGAAATGAAATGAACCTACTAAATTGTACAACTTGTTACATTTTACAAACGTGGCAAGTTTGAACTTGCTGCAATCTAACCTCTAAGTAAGAAAGCAACCCATTCCAAGAACTGAACTAGCCTATTTCATACAGTAGAGTGTTCAGCAATGAAGGTGTTTCTTTCCAAAGAAAACTACATTAGAAATGAAATGAACCTACTAAATTGTAAAACTTGTTAGATTGTACAAATGAGGAAACTTTGAAGTTGCTGCAATCTACCCTCTTTGTAAGAAAGCAAGTCATTCCAAGAACTGAACTACCCTATTTCATATGGTACAGCGTTCAGAAATGAGGGTATTTCTTTTCTAACCAAACTACATTAGAAATCAAACGAACCTACTAAATTGTACAACTTGTTATATTGTACATACGAGGAAAGTTTGAACTTGATTCAATCTACCCTCTTTGTAAGAAGGCAGCTCATTCCAAAAACTGAAATAGCCTATTTCATACATCACACCATTCAGCAATGAAGGTGTTTCTTTTGTTACCAAACTGCATTAGAAATCAAACGAACCTACTAAATTGTACAACTTGTTATATTGTACATACGAGGAATGTTTGAACTTGATTCAATCTACCCTCTTTGTAAGAAGGCAGCTCATTCCAAAAACTGAAATAGCCTATTTCATACATCACAGTATTCAGTAATGACAGTCTTCCTTTTCTAACCAAACGACATTAGAAATGAAATGAACCTACTAAACTGTGAAACTTCTTAGATTGTACCAACAAGGAAACATTGAACTTCCTGCAATCTACACGCTTTGTAAAAAAGCAACTCATTTCAAGAACTGAACTATCCTATTTCCCACAGTACATTATTCAGCAATGGAGGTATTTCTTGCCTAAAAAATTACATTAGAAATGAAACGAACCTACTAAATTGTACAAATTGTTAGATTGTACAACTGAGGAATCTTTGGAATTACTGCAATCTACACTTTTCTTAAGAGTGGAACTCATTCCAAGAACTGAACTAGCCTATTTCATACAGTACAGCATTCAGCAATGAAGATGTTTCTTTTCTAACCAAACAACATTACAAATGAAATGAACATACTAAATTATACAACTTGTTAGATTGTACAAATGAGGAAAGTTTGAACTTGCTAAAATCAACCCTCTTAGTACGATAGCAACTCATCCCAAGATCTGAACTAGTCTATTTCATACTGTACAGTGTTCAGCAATGAAGGTATTTCTTTGCTAACCAAAGTACATTACAAATGAAACAAACCTACTAAATTGTACAACTTGTTACATTTTACAAACATGGCAAGTTTGAACTTGCTTCAATCTAAACTCTAAGTAAGAAAGCAACTCATTCCAAGAACTGAACTAGCCTATTTCACAGAGTAGAGTGTTCAGCAATGAACGTGTTTCTTTCCAATGAAAACTACATTAGAAAGGAAATGAACCTACTAAAATGTACAGCTCGTTAGATTGTACAAACGAGGAAACTTTGAAGTTGCTGCAATCTACCCTCTTTGTAAGAAAGCAACTCATTCCAAGAAAAAAACAAGCCTATTTCATACAGTACAGCGGTCAGAAATGAAGGACTTTTTTTCTAACCAAACTACATTAGAAATGAAACCAACCTACTAAATTGTACAACTTGTTAGATTGTACACGTGAGGAAACTTTGAACTTGCTGCAATCTACCCTCTTTGTAAGAAACCAACTCATTCCAAGAACTGAACTACCCTATTTCATATAGTACAACGTTCAGCAATGAAGGTGTTTCTTGCCTTAAAAAACTACATTAGAAATGAAAAGAACCTAGTAAATTGTACAACTTGCTAGATTGTACATACTAGGAAAGTGTGAACTTGACTCAATCTACCATCTTCGTAAGAAAGGAAGTCATTCCAAGAATTGAATTAGCCTATTTCATACAGTACTGCATTCAGCAATAAAGGTCCTCCTTTTCTAACCAAACTACATTAGAAATGAAATGAACCTACTAAATGGTCCACCTTTTTAGATTGTACGAAGGAGGAAACTTTGAACTTGCTGCAATCTACCGTCTTCGTAAAAAAGCAACTCACTCCAAGAGCTGACCTATCCTGTTTCATACAGTACAGCGTTCAGCAATGAAGGTGTTTCTTGACTAAGAAAACTATATTAGAAATGAAAAGAACCTACTGAATTGTACAACTTTTTAGATTGTACAAATGAAGTATCTTTGAACTTGCTGCAATCTACCCTCTTCGTAAAAAAGCAACTCATTCCCAGAACTGAACTAGCCTATTTTTTACAGTACAGCAGTCAACAAGGAGGTATTTCTTTCCTAAGAAAACTACATTAGAAATGAAACAAACCTACTAAACTGTACAACTTGTTAGATTATTCAAACGAGGAAAGTTTGAACTTGCTGCAATCTACCATCTTCATAAGAAAGCAACCCATTCCAAGAACTG